>JAUZNC010021446.1:3888-24563 GCA_034780395.1 Vannuccia rotundouncinata
ATGCGCTATCTATTGATCTTAGTACTATCTATGCGCTATCTATTGATATGTGTACTATCTATGCGCTATCTATTGATATGTGTACTATCTATACGCTATCTATTGATGTGTACTATCTATTGATCTATGTACTATCTATTGATATATGTACTATCTATGCGCTATCTATTGATATGTGTACTATCTATGCGCTATCTATTGATATGTGTACTATCTATTGATCTATGTACTATCTATGCGCTATCTATTGATATGTGTACTATCTATTGACCTGTTTAACTTGTCGTACTGAACACTATCATTATTTTATTATTCATGTCCATGGATGAAAGTGTGTCAAGCAACTTATGCGCCACCCTGTATAATGAATTTCATAGAAACTACTTATTTTTTAAATTATTAAAAATCGATATCTGTTTAGCAAAAATGTGCTCTAGCGATATAAATAGCTAGAAATCAATTAAACTAGTGTATTCACAATTCCTGCGACACTCTTGTTAAAATATTTCCAAATTCTCAACATAAATATTAAAGTTATTGATAGGTCCGGTTACCTGTTATGTTTCGGCCTCTCATTCTTTCTGTTCTATCATATAAGCAGTATTTAATTACTGTGTTTCCGTTAAATTTGACAATGATCTCCTTCATTGTGGTTCATTTGCAAACACTGGACTTAGTTAGGTAGACATTCGGAGCAATAAAAGTAAACTGCAATACTCTGTATAAAATGTCACCGCTACCACTAATATAAATAAATGTTAACCGACTCTGAAGCATCTGACGCTTCGCCACTACGTCTTTTTGTGACTATGTAAGAACATCAGGTGCTCTTTAAAATAATAGTTGGCTGACAATGCTTCAGACTTAGTCTGTTATCATATATATTTGCCTCTATAATTATTTCGATCAAAACAATTTATTTTCAGAAATGTGTAGCCTAATATGATTGAACGATAATAAAATACTATCCTAACACAACATTATTCTTGAGATATGGTTAACTTTGATAAGATCAGATAAATTTGTTTCTAATTCGAAATTTAGTTACAAATGAACTTCTTTATTGTAACTAAAACCAAAAATGTGTTTGTTTTATTAATTACAAATTGTTTGACAATACATACTTCTTGAATATTACATAATCCCCAAAAAATATCAAATATGATTTACAAATATTGAATTTACTATCTATAAGTTACTCATGAATATAAATATGTATAAACAAATAAATTAAAAACTAGTAAGAAATAAGTCTTTCTTACTTTTAGAAATCACATCCCTGAGAAGTTGATGGTGGGTGTAATGGTAATGACTTTCGATTTGACATAAAGTTTCTAATAAATCTTTCACAACTGTTCCGATTAATGTGGGATTGAAAGCAACAGAGGGATTTGTTAAACAAGACAGACAATTAGTAAATAATTCAATTTCAAATGATGGTTCAAGTTGAAGGACATTTTGAAGATATCTGTATATCTGTAATATAAATTACGACACATATTGATTACTGATTTTTATATATATATATAAATGTAAGCATTTCAAAGTTACATACTTTTTCAAAGTGAAGGCATCCATTGTGAAAAATAAAGCTAAATAATGATACCAAAACAGTAGGAAATAACGGATGACGTCTCAGTGGTAAATGAGGAACATTATTCAAATCTAAAAATACAAAATGGTCATATAAATGTGTAACAACTTTATTTAAATAAAAGTATTAACAATTAATTAAATTAACAATAAAGTAACATTTCTAAGAAGGTTGAAGTAAATGAGTTTTTGATTAAATTTGTTTGTGTTTAAAAAATATGATATTCATTCCACTTACCTAAATAAAGAAATCTAAGACATTCGTGTATACTGCCCTGGAGTTAAATGAATACCATATTGAATATTAAATATATTATTTGAATAATGCAAATCATTAAAATGAACTAAAATAGAAATTTTTAAAATATTCAAAATATTTTAAATGTGTTTACCGCTTGTAGGGATGAGATAGCAAGGTTCAATCTTTCATTCTGTTTAATTTCTTGTTCCATGCTATACAAAATATATATAAAAACAAGTTATAAATAGTTTCTTAAACTTTACAAATATCTTAATATAAAAAATGTCTATATTACATCAAATTAACCAGACGAAATTATAAGAAGCATTGGTAATACAAATCTATAATAGTTTATAATAGTGTGGTAGTCCAAATAGTCCAAAAGTAATTTTTAATTCAAGCATATAAAATGCTTTCAATAAGGATAGAGTTAGTACAAATTTGTATATACTTAATGAATAACAAGAGTATATCACCTCCCACATCCAATGCTGACTTATGCAATTATTGTGGCAAACATGGCCATGGTAAACATGCTCATTTGTAAACATTGCAATAGAGACCATCACTTTGAATCGTATGCCAAAAAATTGCAGCAATTATATAAAACATTCACTACACAGCACAACTCTGAACATGCTATATTGGATAGATTATGCACAATTTCTGATATGCAACATAACACCACCAACTATGCTGATGTCATTGTCCTGCATCACCATATATACGACCAACTGGAACTTGGAACAACAAGAAATCCAAACCTCAACCATTTATCAATTAACTGTACAGGCAATCTTAGAAGACTTCAGTTCTTAGCTTTTGGCTTCAACTTAAAGAAAAGTCAAAACCAACTTCAATCTCTGCCATGGCTGACTCTGGCTGGAATGAAGGTCATGCATCAATTAGGCTTGCATCAATCTGACCTCATGCCTCTCTCCATGAAAATACATGCAGCAAACAACCAAGGCATCAGAATCCTTGGAGCCATGGCCCTTTGCATCACTGGCAGTAATAATCAAGGTGAATCAATCAAAACTCATCAATTAACTTATGTAACTGACAATTCCAATAAATTCTTTATCTGCAAAGAAGCATGCATTGCACTTGGTATCATTTCCAGCAAATTTCCTAACATAAGAGAATCAAGACTACAGATACCATTATCATAAGTAATTCAACTAACTCCTCTCTCATATGTAAAAATCTTCAAAATCTAATCTCAAACAACACTGCTCCAAATGGTGATCTTGATACAGACCCCTTTCAGAGAGCAATACTACTGTACAGAAATACACCTGACTGTGATACCAAGATTTTTCCAGCCCAATCCATCTTTGGTAGGCCCATACATAATTTCATTCCAATACTTCCAGGCAAGTATCAACCACATCAGACAGCAGCCAGTAGCCAAGTGGGTAAGATGGTGGGTTTTGGATTGGGAGATCTCAAGTTTGAATCCCAGTTGGTACACTCAATTAGGCTATTTGGTGAATGGTGTTCTGAAAGTGCTCACAATAAATCAGGATTATGCAACCTACCACCGGCCCACCAGATAAGTGGCCAGATATCCTGTGGGAGTAGGTCTTAGCCCAATGACCAAGTTAAGAGGTTGCAAAGTCTGGACATGTGTGCCACCCCCTGTGGTGTCCAGAGGTAACTTATTATGCTACTTTCAGTAGTACAGTGAGGTGAAAGCACACAAATACAGCACACTGTGGGCTTTGAAAAATCAGTGTAACCCAAGCAGAACAAAAAAACACATTCAGACATGGCAGGAAACTCTAGCAAATCGTGAAGAAGCTCTAAGAAACAGACAAATGCGAGAGGCTGAAAAATGGATGGAACATACTAAACACTTACCTGCTTTGGTGATTGGCGACAGAGTTAGAATCCAAAACCAAGTAGGACAATACCCAAAGAAATGGGACAAGACAGGAATAGTCATAGAAGTAAAACAGTTTGACCAATATGTAATTAAAGTGGATGAATCTGGCCTAGCTACCATGCAAAATAGAAAATTCTTCTGCAAATACATTACTGTCCAATCTCCTATACCAAGAAACACAATTGCTCATGATCTTAACTTACAATTACCCCACTACATAACAAAACTAACAACATGAAATCAAGATAACAAGCACAGGCAGTCAGTCAAAATTACCTAAATCTATGAAAAATATTCAGATTTGCTGAATAAATATATGTGGCTTTTCATTTGGCTGCAATGCAATTGTAATATATTTGTTTTCGACCAATCAGAACTGAATATTCTTGAACATCAATTTATTTCTCCCCATGTGATGGGAAGTGTTCAAAAATTTTGTTACACTCAGCACCGGGTTAGTTAAACATATCCTCATTGATTTAGCTAGAATTTATTTTGAGAACTCCATAAAACTAGTATAATTGTCATGGCAAGACAGTCTTGCCACCCACTGGGGGGTGAACATTTTCTCATGGTAAGACTGTCTTGCCACCCGGGTACAAATGGTTAAGTGAAAAATGCAATTGTGACGTAAAGATCATACATTATGACCTTTATAACCTATAAATATATTTTTTAATGTACAGTTAAATATTTCAGTTTAATAATTCAGGAAGATAAAATGTATTACTGTCTGAAAATTCAGCTCTGTATTATTTTGTTTATATTGAGTCCCTATAATGAAGCTGAAGAGTTTTAGGGAATGCATGAAACAAACTTAAAATGACTTAAAATCAAAAAAAATAGTTAATAAGATGTATTTATGGATGGAATAATGCCTTAAATTATATTGTTTAATTTATATTAGTGTTTTTTCAAAAAAATCAACCTTTATTATAAAATTCTAGTTAGGCCCTGAATATTATTTCTAATCGCTAAATAATAAAACCTTCTTTATCCTAAATAATTATAAATGAAAGTTTTTTCTTTAATTTTTATAAAGGTATGTTCAATATACAATCTATAAAGAATTCTAAATGATATTGCTTATTAGTTGCTTCACACTGTGCATTGCATGTAGCCAAGACTTGTTATGGTAATTATTTCAAAGATTTTGTATGTGCAGAGCTAATTTTTATAAATAAAAAGTGAACAGATAAGAATTGTATAAGATTGTGTGCTTGTAACTGTCATATAAGAAACACATTTATGTAGCCAACTAGGATATATGTGGCATAGAAATTTTATATATAAAATAATCACAAAAGGTAAAATTACAGTCTAAAAAAGACATGAAATGCAGTTAAGCAGTTAAGATACAAAGAATTTTTTTAATTTCTACCTTACAGGGACCTTTTAGTTCATTTTTTTTAACAGTGCATCCTAAATAGTTTTTAACGAATCTAGGATAGTTTGATACACCTAACACCATCCTAGACATTTGTAATAAGTAGCCTAATGTATTAATATAATAATGTAAAAAATTTAATAAAACTTCACAATAGTCATTATTACAAAGATTTAAAATAAATTTTATTTTAATATAATATAATCGTTTATCCCTTACTTGCGTAACAAATGTAATATTTTTTCTCAGCTGACTGCTGTCAAACATAAGAATCCGGGATTTTATTTTCAGCGCAAACAAATTGATTTTATGAAAATATCTTTAAAATATAATTGATATATTTAAACGATTAAAATATATAAAAACATGATTTATAATCACAACACAACTGCTCAAATAATATCGGGTAACAGTATTTATACAACTTCAAATGCTGTAGATGAACTTAATAACAACAAAGTAATGAGTGACAGGAATTATTTTAACCGCAAACTATAATAAAGCCAAGCAAGGTACACAGCTAGATTTGAACCGCAGATACATACTGGTTTGTAGGCCGGCGTGTTACCCCTATGTTACACTCTCTTTAAAATTTTCGCGGATAGTCAGCCTTATTAAGTCTTACATGTTCACAGGAACACTGGATTGTGTTAATACTGCGTCTAAATATCGGAGTAGAGTCTGGTATGGCAGCCTATATATATGAGGGGTTCACCATGAGAGCGAATATTAAACTGAGCGAACATTAAATTGAGCGAAAGTTGTATTGAGTGAAAGCAATTTATCAGAAGTTTAAATTGAGCGAACATTAAACTATAAGCTAACATTGAGTAAAGCGAAAAAATTGAATGAAGCTTAAATTAAGCGAAGTTTAAATTGTACAGCTTCAATATATATAGCTTACATCACCGTTTTACAGAATATGATATATTCTTATATCTGTCACATATTTTATATACTCTGGGGTGCCAAATCAGCGGGGGGTGTTGTAAAAATATTATAATAAATAATCGGGGGGAGGGGGGGGGGGTGGGACGGCGTAATCAATTTATTAAAATTATAGGGGTCATTAATTAACTTCGCCTATTAGTGATTCACCTAATATCGTTTCACCTATTAGTGATTCACCTAATATCGTTTCACCTAATATGACTTCACAGCTAATATCGTTTCACCTAATATGACTTCACCTAATATCGTTTCACCTAATATGACTTCACCTAATATCGTTTCACCTAATATGACTTCACCTAATATCGTTTAACCTAATTGTAAAATACACATATTCACTTGATATCGTTTCACCTACATAAATTAAGAATAAAATCCAACAAATAAAATATAACAAAGAAACGTTATTTATATTAACCAATGTTTCACAAAGGATATCATAAAATATGTGTATATAAAATGTCGCATTTGAAATGAATTCATTAGTTCATTAATTCATTACGTTTATTTGGCACGCCAGACCTGTATAAATATAGTTTTATATTTGTTTATTGTCAACTGTTAATAAATAGAAATTTATTTTAAATATATAGATAGAAAAGTTCATTGATGTGTGTATACACTTAATTAGATATTCGTGTTTTTTGTAATTTAATACATCTTGTTCTACAGTACCTAACCAACGTCTGTACCAGTATGAAAATCATATTATTGTTACATAATGAGACACTGTTGTAAAAATGCGTCTATGTAGTCCACGTAAATTAATACAGACTATTATATTAGTTACTACTGTAAAAATTGGCGGTGTGATCTTCCGATAGATGGGAATTCTAAGTTTAATGTAAATACAACACCCTGTTCAACACATTTGTAAATTACTTGAAAATTATATATAGAGAATATATTGTCTCCAATTTAACAAAAACGACGTTAATTAAGTCATGGAATTTTGTCGTGCAAATGTTTTAAGGTAATAGAGGATGGAAGAGAATCCTGAAGTACCTGAAGTTCATTTGGCAGTATAATGGTAATGTACGTTTCACAAATAATATATCAGTATCACTCCTTTTAGTTGACATAACATTGGATGTGGAGGGGAAGCAGCTTTAGGAACAGTTCTAAATATTGTTGTGGGAACGTTGCGAACACCGGGGCAGTCGTAAATTTGCTCCATCGCCTCTGATAGGATTATGTTGTATACCATTGGCGAATTTCTACTGTTTGTTTGCAAACTGTATATATTCCAACAACGAATGATAAATAAATACCTACATTTTTAAGCATAATAAATAATATAAATATATACAACAATTATATAGGTAGCCTTTTTGAGGATACAAAATAAAATTTTAAAATAATTAATAAATAAAAATGACTATTATATATAAAATTTAAACAACAGTTTACAAATTCGTTGTTGGAATAGCAATTTATGTGTACGGTTGACGAATACTCAAATTTAAGAAGTTTAATTTTAAGATTATTATACAAAATGTTCAAAGATTTTTGCTTATTATTAAATATGAATTCTATAATTTTTATATCAATATAGTTTTTTTGAATATATGACTTTTAATTTATAAATGACCATTTTTCTGTTGCTATTGTAACTATTAAAAAAAATTATTTCATTAATAATAAATATATCTTTAAAATAAAAAATCCATAATTTCATGAACGATGAATCCTTTATTGGATAACGCAAGATCAACTGGTTTGTCTATCATAAAGGCAAACCTTGTGGGCTGATTATAAAATTAATAAAATCAATGAGAATTTGAAATTAGACAAATATATATATTCGATCTGCATAATATCACAAAATTTAGTTGTTATTATTAAAACGTAAAAGTAATTTATTACTCATTAGCAGTAAAACTACTTTTATGAATATTGGACAAATTATATGTGAATAACTAAAGCTGACCGTTACAATTGTTGACAAACGCAGACAATTAAGGATCGTCTAAGTATAAAAAAATTAAAGGTGTCGGAATAAAAATTTAGAGTGTCAGGTAGGAAAAAACGGCATTCAAAGTAATCAATTGGTTATTATTTCACTCAGTTCAAAGTTCGCTCAATTTAACTTTCGGTCAATTCAAAGTTCGCTCAATTTAAAGTTTACTCAGTTTAAACTTCGCTCATTTCAAATATTTAGATTTTCGCTTAATTTAATGTTCGCTCAATTTAAACTTCGCTAAGTTTACATTTTTATATCTTATAACAATTTTCGCTCAATTTAAAGTTCGCTATTATGAAATGCCAAGATTTAGAAGCATATGACATATCAAAATAGATAAGTAACATGTGAAACATAAATATGTTTCATATACACGTTGCATATATCTTATATGCACCTTACGCATATATATATTTCATCAAACCTATTAAGTTAACAAATAAATAATAATGTTTCAATCCCTGAGCAGTATGATATATATATAGGTTTATGTACTATAAAAAGATGAAATAATAAAACAAAATATATTCAAAGAGAGGGGAAACATATGATTTATATGGAGTTATATAACAATCTGAAATCTGAATATTAAAATAATTTTTAAAATAGTCCAACATTTATTCTTATATATGTAGGATTATTATATATGATATAATTATAGTTCATTAATTAATCTGTGCAATTAAATATTTTGTTTTAACAGAATCTATTTCATGATAGAAAGTTTCCTCACTTTTATTCATATAGTCAGATATATAGTCATATATTGAGAGTGTTGGGATCATCAATTTAGGGAAGAACTCGAATTTTCCTCGACCTCCTTAGTTAGGAGAGCTTATTCGCGAGAGTAGTGAAGTCCCCCGAAGGTTGAGAGTTTATAATAGGAGAAGTAGTGAAGTCCTCAAAAGGTTGAGCGATTATCTTCTTAATCATCCATATCCAACTTGAGATAAGTGGAGTAAGTTTTTGCCCCTGTAATTGGATCATGGCGAACTTGGAGGATTGTTTAAGCTGGCGACTTTATCCACATTACCGTGCTGTTCGATGAATATGCCATTGAGACGACGTAAAAATTGACATCTTTCCGCGCCCATATCTTTTAACTTCATTGGGTTGCCAGTCCAGTTGCTACCAAACTTGGCCCATTATTTGTCGTCGTTCTCTCTGAATGTTGCTCGCAAATTTCACCTAGCTGTGAAGACATCATAAATTTATGTACTATGTATGCGCATTGTTTAAGATTATATTAGAACTTTGCATTGCTGTACTGTGCCTTATTAGTCATCTAATTAAATAATATTTAAATATGTGCAATATATACTTCTAGAAAATGTTAGAAATGAAAAAGAATAATGAATGATATTTCTTTAAAAATTTACAAATGTTAAAAAATTAATTTTAATAAATTAAAGCAATACTAATAAATACAGCACTTACTCTGACAAGGCGCATATAAAACCCGCAGTAAAACAGGTATACAACGGTATGTTACATTAATTGAGTATAGATCGCAAAATATAGATCACGAGATCTTAAAATTATTGTCAAATTGTTCAATAATAAATGACAGTAAAAATTGGAGAGGGGGGTGGGGTGCCGAATCGGCCCTTTCACCAGGTATAGAAAGGGTTAATAAGACATTCATCTGCAGACTTAATATAATTATGTTAATTAATTGTAATAAGAAAATTAAAAAGATTTATTAATTAGAATGGACAATATTTTATTTTATAAATTTTATTAAGATGATAGAAAAGATTAGTTTAGATTAGATGCTAATCTTTCCCAAATTATTTTCGATTTTTACTCTTTATTAAAATTTCTTTTTATTGTATGAGTAGTAGGTTAGGACGAAGTCTGGATCATACAAAGGATCCTTTGTTCGAACAAAGACCCCCTCTGCACCCTTGCTAGTTAAATTTAAACCAATAAAAAATTGCTGTTGTACCCTTCTGTGATAAATTTTCGACCTATCAGATTGAAGTAAGCAAGGATGTGTGTGAGTTGTTGATTTCATTCTCATTTCTTACGAGCTCACTAACGGTGGTCTCAGTCGGTCTACTACTATAGAGGCGACGTTCCAGCCAATTATCTCGCTCATCATGAGAAATCTCTCCATTTCATCGACGATAATTACTCTACGGGCTCAATTCTTCTATCCATGAGTCCCATATTCACTAATTCACGGGGTCCTGTCAATGATCATGAAGTCCTCGGCAATACTCAGACTCTGGAAACATGTGCGTGACAAAACGCGAGACCATCTTGTCTCTAACATTGGGTGGGTGGAGTACACAGGCGTTATTAAAACTGTCTGGATTTTTCTCCAACCCGAAGAAAGCTCCGGGGCTAACAAAATCTTTGAGAGATATTTCCCTGGCAGTCCTGGATTGCGGCTAACTTTTAGGGAGAATGCGGACATTTACTGGGCAAAGCTGGGCCGTCGCAATGCTACTGGATTCGATTAGGTTGCAATTCTATGCAGATCAAGGATATGGGTGTGGGGAAGTATCTGTTTCTATTTCGTCTCAATAGGATCTATATCGGATAGCAAGAAAATACTGATAAATTGGTGAGTTTGAACTCACGCAATTGTCCAAGTCCCGTCATCAGCCAATAGAGGGTGCGAAAACCTATTCCACCTTTCTAATGGGCGATAGAGAGGTGGTCAATAATGATCAACCTTTCGAAGATGTCTCTATACTGTTGGGGGACTTTACAAGTTTGACTGCAGGTCTTCTACCTGTGTCTGCAAACTTCATAATTAACCCCTCGAAAGACTTCGGAAGCTTTTCCTCCTCCTCAGGCTCCCTTCCAGTTGAAGAGATAGAAGAAAATACGCGGACTTTCAAATCCTGATACTCCCCGCGCCCCTATATCTCTCGAAGACAAATCTACCCAACGATTTTAACAAACTCTTATTTAACTATGAATGTAAGCATCAAAAGTAGTTTCAAATGCTTTAATTCATGCTTCCAGCTCGGCCTTTCAATAAACGCTGTACTCTTATATTCTTTTCATCTAATTTATCTTTTTCATAATTATTTGTCAGGATATTTAGAATGAGAAACAAAAAAGATATTATCCATAAAGAATAATAATTTTAATAAAGATATATTTATTGGTGTATTGTATAGTTATAGGAATTTTTATATTTTATCAACGTAATATATACCAAACTTGTTTATGGTATTTTAACAAAGTCAATATACAAATGTCTCACTACTCCTACAGTGTTTAGCGGAGCGATAGTTTATAATGGTCCAACACAATCGTTTCGGATACTTGAAAAATGCAAAAGAAATAATTACTAAAATATAAAAAATATATAGTCATAATGGGATTTGAGCCTCTGAATTAAAATTTTGACGCTCTATTAACCCCTGGGCTACATGACAAATACATATTCACAGACTATTTATTAACCATAAAATAGGGTAAAAATATTTGGATTGCATGAAATTTTGTTATCCAGCTCAAAAAAGTCTAGAAAAATTGTTCATGAAAAATACTAATTATAATCAATTTTAATTTAGTTTTTTTAAACTAGTAAATATTTTGTTATTAGAGGCGGCAGTTTCCTATTCAGTATTTCTAGGAATTCCGAAAAATTACTGCATCACAAAACATTATGAATGTGGGTATATTTTTTAAAAATTTTACAAATTAATTATATTGCAACCATTAAATATTTATTTATGATATATTTTACCATTTTACCACTAAAAAATAATTTCTACACTAATATATAAAAAAATAGCTGTTTCAAACAACGATAACAATTTATTTTTAAATATTAAGAAATAACTAAAACTTCTAATCAGAGGTTATAGGAGCATAATAATGGCTGGAAAGTCCTAATTTTAAAAGAGGCACTTTTTATGACTATGGAGTATGTAAATTTTATAATGCATGCTGTTTTAAATATATTACTTGTAATAAAATTATTAACATTTTTTTTGTTTATGATCAATTAAAAATCATTAACTATGAGTATGGTAAAATATTATACAGACAAATTAAAACTGTAAAATTATAATATTTCATACATATAATTTGTCTATTTAATTCATATAAGTATATATACCTACTTTTGAAAAATAATATAAAATGGCTGAATCCAAAATGGCTTGCTTATATAAACTGCATACATGTATTCATTTTAAATTTATGAAAAGTAGTATTCAGTACAATGATAATGATTATTAAAAAAAAATTACATTATAAAAATGTTTACAAAATATAAACAAAAGAATAACTTTATCTAATTTTACATTAATTTTGGTCTGACAAAAATATTACATTAATACATATAATTTAACATTTTAATATATATATAGTTAGATATAAACCAAACAATTTAAATTTATCCTGTTAGAAAAAAAAATAATTTTAATTAAACATTCAACCATGGATTAACAGAGTTGTATATTATTAATATAATTTATTTTGGTTTTAAATTGATATATTTATAAAATAAGTAGGTATTATTGTTGTATAAATATATTTAGATTAAAACAAAAATAGTACATGCAGGTATTTATAATATTTGATAATATGAATATTTGTTAATATACTTATTGGAATAATATTACAACTGAAAAATATTATTTTACTAAGTACTAATTGCAAAAAGCTAACCACATGATTTAAGCAAAAAAAATAAACTGTTTATATATATAAGATTAATCAATAGATGTCCCATTAAAAGTTGTCAAAGTATCTTATTTTAGAGTTAATTAAATAGAAAAATGATAAAACAATCTTATGCAAGTTAATTTGCAGTATATTCCTTCATCACAGGACATAAAAAATATTATTGAAGTGTTTTTGGCTCAGATACTATTCCATAAATAGTTTTCAATTCTTTTTAATGCAGAATTTAGATGTTTTGATGATGCAGAGGTTGTAGATACTATATCATTTACTTGTTTAAAGCTAGACCAAGAGTTTTAATTTTATTTTAATAATCAATATTAAAAATATACTTTGTGGATTCATTTTCCATTCAGAGTTTACAGACATCCAGATTTTATCCTAATTGTCCAGATTTTGTCAAGATTTAGAAAAGATTTTTTGAGGTCTCGAGATTCATCAAAAAATGCAATAAATTATTAGGGTATGGAGGGAGGGGATAAGGTCATATAAATATGCATTTTTTAAAATTTTCACTGAGTGTGGCTTTTGAGTCAATGACTCTGTTTTCACTAAACAATGCACCTAATAAGCCCTTGCAATTAGTATAATGTATCCATATGTTATGTTTAAAATAAAGTAAAATAAAATAGAGTAATAGCTGTTGTATGCAAGATGTGAGCATAAGTTATTACTGCTTATCTATTTTAATACAATATCCTACTTTTGGTTCTATATGCATAAATATTAAAATGGAGACTGTTGGTATCTATTACTTGTTTATTGTTCAAAATAAATTTCAATTGTTTTCAACATTATAAATAGCCTCAAATTAAAAAATAATGGCTAAAAGATTAGAAATCTGAACAGATCAGCAATATATCTGGATGCTCAAAAGTTTTTCACAGTGAATATTTTGTTTTTTGGATGGCATCCATATTATTTTTTCTTTAGGTCTGGCAACTCTGATATATAAATGATTTCTGTCTGATATTTAATTTACAAGAAATAAATTATTCAATACCCTTATAAAATGCTTTTGTAAAAAGGGCTAATTTTGGCTACCTTTTTTTGATATTATTGTGTCTGTACTATTTTCTTTTTCTTTAAAACCATTCCATGAATTGCAGGAATTCATCTGGATGATATAGTATAGTTATCATTAAAAGAAATTGAAAAGCTTTATTTTTCTCCATAGTAATAACTTGTTTCATTTTCATTAAGTAAGGGTAATTTTTGGCAAGGAAAGCAATTTAAACAGTTGTAGTTATTGTAAATTATGGTTTATATATGTGTGGGTTGTATTTTCAGAATGAACAACATGGAAGAATGCTTTATGCAGCACTAATGCATCTACAAGAAAAGGTAACAGTTAAATATTTATATATAAAAGAATTATATTATAATAAGTAGATAATAAAATATAGTATACTTAAAAGATGTATACAGATGTTAGATCATGTTTGATTTAGACTCATCAAGATTCTTTAAATAAAATTAGGCTTTTTTAAGAAGATAGAAAATCTTTTTAAGATTTTAATTTTGAATTGATATAGCTAAAAAGTAAGATGGTTGTCAACATATTTAGTAAAGTACAATGTAAATTTTGAAATAAAACAACAACATGTTATACTTTTTAATAGATACATTACTTAGATTTCTTAGGCCAACCTTAACACTTCTATATATTTTATAATCAATAATATAGTGTCGATGTATAGTGTGTCAATGTATTCCAACTCACACTATAAATAATTATGTATAAATAAATAATATACATTATTTTATCTTCTTTTGCAGTTAAATGTTAAAGAATGTATTAGAATTCTTTTTCTGAGTAAGTTTTGTACTTTTATTATGATTTTTTATCAAATTTTTTATTAAATATAAATCATTATACTTATTTTCTATTTCAAAATCAATTGAAATAATTTTCTATTTTACTAGAAATGACATAGTTAATTTTTGTAGCTTTGAATTTTTAGTTATCTTATCATATAAATGATATTATGTATTATGAAATTGTCAGTGTTTTATAATGTATTTTTAGACACTGAAGAGCAGCCCCAGTTACCACTTAAAGGTCATCCTATCTTTGAGAACATCCTATTCATATTATTTAATCTTCCACCACAAATGATAAATAATCATTTTACAGTGGTATGTATTTTATAAATATGTGGTTTGTAAATTATATGGTAATGTTTACTTATTTGTAAATTATTTCATTTTTTCCAGATATACACATTTTTTCAGAGGGTAGTATTACTTGAGCCAATAGCATCTATTGTATTGCCGGCAAATTCCCTTCGCTGTCTAATAAATAATTCGAAATATTTTAATATGTCCAATCATGAGTTGATCAAAACCGTTTCGTCTGATCTACTTGAAACTATTTTAAGTTTTCAAGAGCAAAAGGATGTTTCACAGCATGTTCTTCTAAGAGATGTATTACACGAGAGTGAGCTTAAATTGTTTCTTTTCTAAGATCATTGAGAATTATTTTATCCGTTATGATGCTATTTTTTATTAAAAATATTTTAGGTGAAGACTATTTCCAAAACAGAACTGCCGAAACGTATTCTATTTATGAAATGCTTCGGGCGTGTAACATGTTTTGGGAACAAAAAGGCTTTGACGAAACGGTACATTACGATGCCATTCAGGGGCACATTCAGAACAGTAGAGATCAATTTCAAGTAAGATTGGTCGACCTTCAGATATTTATTCGTTGTACATTTTAACATTTTTATGAAGCTAAGCTATAAATTATTTCATAATTATAATTTACGAAGTTATTGTTTTTTCCGTAAAACTAATACTCTCATCTCAATTACTTCTGTAATTAAATATTGTTGGCATAAATTTAGTTTTAGCTTCTTACTAATTAATAAATAACTTAATAAAAATAAATTTTAAGTCTAATTTTAGTTTTTTTTTTTAACAAAATGTCTTAACAAATTTAATTAATTTAAAATGTACACAACATTTTTAGATATACATAGAATTCGTTTATTTAGTATTTATATATTTCGTATTTCTCTATAGTTTGCTTATATATTATGTAATTTATGTGTCTATATCGTATGGAACATAATTTAATAATATTATGTCATACATATATAATACTTCTGTATAACTAGCTAATAAATTTATGCAAATAATTAATGTTATCAACGGGTTCTAGAAAACAAATTTATTATATATATATATTGTATAGACTAATGTTGTATGTATAAACAATTACCGCAACAAATAAAACAACATATGCCATGTATAGTCTACTAATAATAATATTCTGCACGATTTTGATGATAACTAGAAATATCAATGAGTTATTAATTTTTATCGTGGAACAATCAAACTTCTATTCTATACGTACTTAGAAAGGTAAACTAATTATCCGCGCAAATTATTTGTTATCCATATTACACAAATTCAACAAACCAAACACATATAAGGGCACCTTTCATTATTTTGTTTGCATATTTCATTTTATCTTATATTTATTTTAGGTAAATTATAAGATTTAAGAATTATTTTTTTCATATTTACAAATGAAATCGTTTTCATATAGTAGGTATATGTTATCCTATATCGCTAATAATAATTTCCCAAAACCGGATTAAAAAATATACAATATTAAATATTTCGTATTTCCGTCTATATTCGTCAATATCGTATTTTTTATACTTGAAATATGAAAATACGACATATTATATAGGCGAATTCTACAGTATTATAAAGTTATGCACAATATAAATGACCTTACTTTTGACTTAATAAATTAATATATCCTATTTATGAATGCAATACTTAAGCTAAAAATTTGTTGTTATTTAATAATTTTTTATCTAAAAAAGAAAAGAAATATAACATTTATAAATTAATTTATTTATGGAATAAAAACGTATTATATACTTATACTTATATACTGTATATAATAAGTGGATATATGTAGTTTGTATATTATGTATAATAGTGGAATGTAGAAATCATAGAGTACAGCAATAGTACTCTATTATGCTAGAAATAGTGCACTATAATTAGTTTTTGAAAAGTCAACATTAGATGTTTATTCTTTATCGGAAAGTGACGTTTTGAAAATTGTTTGTGTATATTACCTTTTTCATATGTTAGATTTACTAGGTAGTGCAGATCGTTCTAATTGATTTCGTTAACGTCTTAAGTTCGTGTCTATTTAGTAGGACGAGTGGTAGATTTTTGTTTTTATTGATTAATTATTGTTTGTTTGATCGCACTCCCTTAATATATGTATTGATCAATGCGTGTTTAAACCATAGATATTTTATATTATACAAAATATTATAGTACTTAAACAAAAATAGTATATATATGGTTTAAACATATAAAATTATGTCTATGGCATGGTGGTATATACAAAATATCAAAACATAACATTATAATTATTTGTTAATATATATTTATAATTTTTTAATAATTATCAACACCACCAAAATTGACAAATAAATTATAGTAGTGGTAAAAAAGTGTTCTAATTTTTAGACTCGTTTTATTGCCGATATATATATAGACAAACACATAGACAAACATATATTTATAAAGGACAGCCAATAAATCTTGCTAGGGACAACAAAAAACGCTGATATAAACGAATTCTATGTCGTATTATTTAGCTGTTATAATTATCCTTTATAAACTGTTATAATTCTCCTTTTGAGTCACAAAGCTATTTTTAGAATACCACACAGCCATTACTAAAATGTTGACACGTATGTAATTAATGTTCAACTCTTAAAACTTTTTAGAATTCTATTGTCCGCGGAACGTTATTTATGAGAATAGATTGTTTAATTTATTAGGTATTAGTAAATTGAGAAAATACAGAAAAGTATCATTTTATATACATACACTTTTTTTAATTTTAATATGCTAGTATTTTAATTTTTTAGCATGGGTCACCATCATTGTTTCAAGTATAGGTAGATAGAAAACACCCCAACAGTAAAAGTCATTTAAAAATAAAAGATACTGTTCTATTTAACAAAAATCAAAATTAGTGAGACTTACATCCGTACCGGAACGGAGTGCTCGAACTGAAAAGATATGTAATATATTATTTTATTCTTTTAATACTTAACCGTTACATGTTACCGTTCTTTATATATCTCATATTAAATGAAAATTTGTAAATTAATGTGTGAACAGACTTATTTGCTTTTTTCCAGGTCAATCTTGTACATATAAACACTATTTCACGTATTATTTCATAAAAAGTAAATATAAATTTGTAAGCCAACTTAACCCACTGACTAAGTATTTAAATTAAAATTTGAATCATGTAATTCTTATGTGTATAAGAATTCTTATAAACATTCTATTTGTTATAAAAAATAATGCCACTAGCACACAAGGTCGAAACCGGTCCTGTGTCTGTTACTCCCTGTGCTAGAGTGAATTATTCTAATTTATATATTTCTCTATGTAGACACACAACCCAAATTTATATTAAATACTAGTCAATTTCACTTTTCATGAAAAATAAAATGTGAAATGCGTATACAACTTCGCATATTTTATGCATACGTGTAGTCAATTTTCTTCAGATTGTCAGATTTCAGATAACTCAATTAGTTATTGGTTTATTTTCTGTAGTAGCTTACTCAAGTTGAAATAATACTTGTACTTTGTATATAGCCAGACTATGTTGTTGCAGAGGTGTTATATATAGCCTGTACTAGTTTTATCATGTGAACATTTTAGAGTTTGTGCTAAAAAAACACCGTTTTTGAATTTAAAAGAAAAAAATGTAAAACTGCGTAATAGGGGCCTCTATATCAAGCCTGCCTCCTCAGCCTTCAAGACGCTCCGAGGTGCCTGTATATAGCAAATTAATTATTGTTGTCATGGGTTTGTTTAAATATTCTATAAAAAATATAAATTAAATACCGGGCAAAAAAAAAATAGTTGTTTCTTCATCCACTGTCGTTCAATTTCTTTTTCTTTACTAAGTATGACTAAGAATGACTAGAGAAGACAGTTTTGGTCGGAAAATGAATACGTCTACTTTCTACAGTATAGTTAATTCTGTAACTCATTTTACTTAATAATTAATGAGTAAAAAAAGTTATTATTTCTAAAAATATTGTAACAATTTTTTCAAACAGGACATTTTTTCAATAAAACATCAAAATTGAATCATATTTTACAGACATAATAATATGAAGGACAAATTGTTTGCAAAAGTATTGAGATAATACTTTTTTGGTATTATCTGCAATCTGATAATTATGTTGATTCTAAAAAAAACATATTTCAAAATTTACAACTCAACTTAATAAATTTATCAATCAAAATTTATAACAAAATCAATGATATTTTTATTATTAAATTAATTATAAAGTTTGAGAGCATAAGTTCCATGCTGTTTAATCATAATGACAACTGGATTGCAGATGATTAAAAAAATAATAATATTTTATATTTATATCACTTAAAATAAATAAATTTTTCAACCTCCATTCTTCTTATCATAATTTTTTATAGTTGGTCTAACTATTAAGTTTTCATTTAAAAAAAATTATGAATGTTAATACTAACTTAAAATTTACTCAAAATAAGTTATTTTGTCCTCTTTTTAAAAAAATGATAAAAAATTTACTCAGCATATAATAATAGGTTGTTTGCTCCACTTTAAATCATTTTTTTAGACTAAAATTAATTTGATTTGCCTACCAAAATATAATTATATTTTCAAGAGTGATTTGATTAATTTTAAAATAAGGCTGGCTTTGTTTAATTGTTGACAATCCTGCTTGAGGATTTTATAATGTTTGATATAATTATAAATCTTTTAAGAATGTAAGTAAAGTGAAATATGCTGTAATTATTTATTTAAATTAAAGAAAAGGAAGCAAACTAAATTTATTATACTTATATTTTAGAATTGGACCTCCTTGTCACAGGTATCTAATAATAATAAAAACAGATAACTGGATTGCTGGATAACTGAATAATTATACAACTGGGAAGATAATAGGAATCTAAATTAATAATTATATACAATAATGTGTAGAAAAGGTTAGTGAAATCTACCATTACAGCCAACAAAATGTAAGTGAGTGATAATAAATAATTAGAAAATTAAGCTAGAATTTTGGTGAGTTTCCAGTTAATTGTTGATCATTGGTTTTAATGTCTGAATTAGCACAGCCTCTCAGGATTGAAGGCCAGTCATTATGTGTCAGTCATAATGATCCCAAAGGTAAAGTCTGCCTGGGATCTCTCCTTGTGGTGATAGATGGAGCTTATGTTCTTTGGCCCAGAGATGAAGTGGTCTCACTGTGGAGCCAATATAGGTGTGTGAGCAAGCATTACAGGTGGTTTTATAGATGCAGTTAGATTTGAGGCACAAGCAACTCTCTTAAATGGGACAATTTCAGATAGTGCACTCTACTGGAGACTTCCTGGATAAGCATGACTGCAGAGTTCTTATCTGGTAAACAGTCCTAATAGGCAGTTTATGTTTGCAGAATCTTTTAAAGGTGGCAAGATAGTTTACTAAATAGCTAAGACAACTCCATAAAGTGGCTTTAAAATGCTTAAACTGACATAGATATTCATAGTTCATATCATTTCATTAAATGACAATAATTGATTAGTATAATGGCTAATATATATTGATAAATTTTTGATAAGACAAAAAATGTGACAAAAGTGACAATATATATATATATATATCTTATTCTATAATCATTATACTGTATCTTTGAATCTAGATATCAGATATCATTTTTAATATATATATATATAAATAAGTACCACTGAAGTACCATGTAACTATTACATGTAAGTGATTATATATATATATATATAATTGAATGGAAAATGTCAAATATCACTGCCATTCCTAAGAAACCTGGAACGACAAAACTCGAAGAACACAGGGGCATATCGTTAATGTCCTGTACGGCAAAACTGTACAATAAAATGCTATTACAGAGACTGCAGCCAGTAATTGACCCATACCTACACC
>JAUZNC010021457.1:0-24562 GCA_034780395.1 Vannuccia rotundouncinata
TACACTCCTCCTCCTCCTCTAAACTCCTCCTCCTCTAAACTCCTCCTCCTCTACACTCCTCCTCCTCTACACTCCTCCTCCTATACACTCCTCCTCCTCCTCTAAACTCCTCCTCCTCTAAACTCCTCCTCCTCTACACTCCTCCTCCTCCTCTAAACTCCTCCTCCTCTAAACTCCTCCTCCTCTACACTCCTCCTCCTCTACACTCCTCTTCCTATACACTCCTCCTCCTCTACACTCCTCCTCCTCTAAACTCCTCCTCCTATACACTCCTCCTCCTCTACACTCCTCCTCCTATACACTCCTCCTCCTCTACATTCCTCCTCCTCTACACTCCTCCTATACACTCCTCCTCCTCTACACTCCTCCTCTACACTCCTCCCTCTTAACCTCTCGATTTCTATTTAACAGTACATCGTCAATTGTTATGGAAAGACCTACCTGCCCCAGTTTCTGGCTATGTATCGACTCACAGTGAATGACCAAGAAACATACATGCTCGTCCTTCGATACGTCTTTAGTCCTCGGCTTCCTATCCATAAGAAATATGACCTAAAGGTAGACAAAGGTTTTTTATATTTTGATAAAATGAAACACAATACTAACTTTTATTTATTTTTAGCCAAACGTTCTGTTATAATGACATCATTCGGGATAATATCCTACATATTAATTCCTCTTTATTTCCTTTATCAAATTAATATACATTTTGAGATGTTTCTATCGACCAGAACTTCTGCTTTATCAACCTTACAAATTGTCGTTAAACTTTTCCCTGTTTTTCATGCGTAAAAGAATATTTTTTAGTCTTCACCACAATATGGATTGATTTTTCGTTCAGTATACGACTATCCTCATTCTTGTAATCTAATATTTCCTTATAAGTATTCTAAATAGTTGTCACGTAAGAATTAATTATTCTAGATCTCAACATTTTGCTTTAATACTTATCCAAATATAACATTTATTTAGCCTCCCCTCTCAACTTGACATAAACTAATTGATTTCTTCACTTTCTCTCTCTCTCCGGACACATTCAGGGATCCACCGTGGACCGAGAGGCCAGTCAGAAGGAAAAGGTGAGTCTTGGTGTAGTTGTAATCATTGATTCAGTTGTTTTGTTGACCATTCCTCGAGTATTTCAACTTTCCACAAATATCAGTCAATTAGAATCGTTCTCTCCCTGGGTTGAATAATTAATCTGTTAATTAGCCTGTTGACAATCGTATTTCGTTTGGCGGAAGCCTTTTCTAGTTTCTGCCTGAATTAAAGCAACCTAAATTGTCTGTAATCTCATTTAAATTTGAAAGATAACTCAACCTCCAGCTTTCTGCTGTTAATTAGCCTTGTCGTAGCGTCATGGTCCCTCTCATAATCCAATTATTTGTCCGGAAGACTCTCTGTGAAGGATCTAATTGGCTCCTTTAATTGTATTAATTATGACTTTTGAATAAATTATGTGTTTCTCCTTCTGAATAAGTTTCTGTTGAATGAAGTAAAATTGGATTTTGACTCTACAATTTGTAAAAACTCTTTATCCAATCCATTATTAAAAGTTATCAAAAGCTGCACTAACATTCTCGTATTGATTAATTATCTGCTAAATATCGATCGATGTTCAAGTTGGCAGCTTCGCCGGAAATAATTGATGCTGTTGTCTAAATATAACCTCGTTTGTACGTCTGAACTGATCGTCAACTCTTTATCCGGACCGCGGCAGCTCAGACGACACAATCAATGTGTTAGCAGCCTCAAGAGAAAGAAAACTTGACTATACTCCCTCCAACTCTTCCTGATTGATCTCTTTTTCCTTCACAATTCCCACTTATCGATTTCTAAGCCTCGCTGGCGTTGAATTGGATCGAGAAACTCTTTCCCTCTCTCTCTCACCTCCCTTTGCCGACAGTATTTGAACGTTTAGTGACTGAGATATCGCTCTTGTTCTCTCCTGTATTGCAATCGGTCTAGTCTGTGATCCCCTGGCAGACAATGATTGTCACTCGCCGACCACACCGCGAGTTGTCCGATCCTCAATTCAGACATTTGATCACATCTTTGAATTTTGAGTAAATTAGGCCCCCGTTGGGGTGCACATGTTCCCTGACTCCTCTTTACTTCGCTCCTATCTCTCTCTCTCTCTCTCTCTCTCTCTCTCTCTCTCTCTCTCTCTAGAAGAACAATGTTCTCCCAACACTGAAGGATGTGGATTTCGTCAACGACTCTATGAAAATCGATATTGGTGAGAAGGCGAAGCAAGATTTTATGACAATTCTCGAGGCTGATGTTCAAGTGAGTTGCACCACTTCAATGGATCCCGTTCGTTCATTCTATAAAAACAAACTGGCAGTTAAAGATTTAGTTTAATTAACAGGGTACTGAATGCTATTTTAATAGAATAATTAAATGAAGTTTGATCCTAATTATTGTGTAGCTTTATTTAGAGGTATTAAAAGGTGTTTTCTAACTTTAATATATGCAATTTTGTTACTAGAGGTAACACATCCTCTACCAATGGGATAACTAAGCTATTGTAATTCATTGGTTACTATGACGACCATCCATTAACTTTCCGAACTAATCTGTTTCACACAAAAGTTCAAATCATAATAACTACCAATTTCCTAGCTCATTAATAAATATAGTTGTTACAATTTGTATAAGAAAATCCGCACAATTGTTGGCCGTTTCAACCATAAAAGTTTCCACATTCGACGGATTTCATGATCAAGACTTTTCTAATTGGGTTGTCGGTCTATTAGTTCCTACAGGAGAACAACTTGATGGACTACAGTCTCATCGTGGGCATACACGACCCCGAACGACAGGACGAAACTGACGCGGAACTGGAAGATGGTGGCCTCTCGCCCAATGAAGAAGAGGATGAACGTGGTTCTGATGCCAACGATAGTGCCGGAGAGACGGATGTGGGAATTAGAAGGGGAAGTCAACCTGCTGTTGGGGGCTCGTCCGGTGAGTGGATGTTTTATGAGAAGAGATGAGTCATTGTGTTGGTTGTTATGTAAATAGATGATTCATTGTGCTGGTTGTTATGTAAATAGATGAATCATTGTGTTGGTTGTTATGTAAATAGATGATTCATTGTGCTGGTTGTTATGTAAATAGATGAATCATTGTGTTGGTTGTTATGTAAATAGATGATTCATTGTGTTGGTTGTTATGTAAATATATGAGTCATTGTGCTGGTTGTTATGTAAATAGATGAGTCATTGTGTTGGTTGTTATGTAAATAGATGAGTCATTGTGCTGGTTGTTATGTAAATAGATGAGTCATTGTGTTGGTTGTTATGTAAATAGATGATTCATTGTGCTGGTTGTGATGTAAATAGATGAATCATTGTGTTGGTTGTTATGTAAATAGATGATTCATTGTGTTGGTTGTTATGTAAATAGATGATTCATTGTGTTGGTTGTTATGTAAATAGATGATTCATTGTGCTGGTTGTTATGTAAATAGATGATTCATTGTGTTGGTTGTTATGTAAATAGATCATACACTGTTGGTTGTTATGTAAATAGATGAGTCATTGTGCTGGTTGTGATGTAAATAGATGATTCATTGTGTTGGTTGTTATGTAAATAGATGATTCATTGTGCTGGTTGTTATGTAAATAGATAATTCACTGTTGGTTGTTATGTAAATAGATCATACACTGTTGGTTGTTATGTAAATAGATGATTCACTGTTGGTTGTTATGTAAATAGATGATTCATTGTTGGTTGCTATGTAAATAGATCATACACTGTTGGTTGTTATGTAAATAGATCATACACTGTTGGTTGTTATGTAAATAGATCATACACTGTTGGTTGTTATGTAAATAGATGATTCATTGTTGGTTGTTATGTAAATAGATGATTCACTGTTGGTTGTTATGTAAAAAGATCATACACTGTTGGTTGTTATGTAAATAGATCATACACTGTTGGTTGTTATGTAAATAGATGATTCACTGTTGGTTGTTATGTAAATAGATGATTCACTGTTGGTTGTTATGTAAATAGATGATTCACTGTTGGTTGTTATGTAAATAGATGATTCATTGTGCTGGTTGTTATGTAAATAGATGAGTCATTGTGTTGGTTGTTATGTAAATAGATGGGTCATTTTATTTGCTGTTGTCATTACAAATTCATTTTTGATAGAAAAAAAACTTTTTATGTTGTAAACGTATTTTTTTAAATGTGTCCTATCTTCACAGTAACAAGAGAGCCAATATTTTATGTTTTCCAGTTTTTTATTGACTATTTTTCAGCAAAGCAAGATATTTTTTTTTAATTGATATCGTCGTTCTTTAATCCTTGATCTTAGCAATTATCTTGATTTAATTTTTGTTGCTTTGGTTACCGTCTTTTGAAATACCTATCTTTTTATTTACGGCAATAAATTATAATAAATTGTTTTTTCAAGTTGCAATGGTGTCTCGTTTAGGCAGACTTTGCAAGTATTCCGAAAGATTTAAAAATCAGTGGAAATGTTTCGTCAAAGGTGACAATACCCAGTTTTCTGTTTGGTTTTGAATGTTACTTTGATTAATAAATTGTCTAGTTTTCCAGTTTGTGTTTGTTCATTTTAATTATTCACTTTACATAGCTCGACCTTACATGTGAAGGGTTTAGGTTGGATAGAATTAATATAGTTATTTCTAACTATATATTATTCATTTCATAACTTTAAGTACAATCAAGAAAACGTAATTATTAATCAAAGAACGTTTATTATTGAATCAAGTATTTGATTACATTATAGCAGGCTTAAATCTTAACTCATTATACGGGAAAATTATAGTGCTTTACTTCTTATAACTTTATATTATATTACCATCATGTCAACCATTAAAATTCATATTCCAAACATTCAAAACAGTATATTCAAATCACTTATTTCAATCATAGATGACATTCAACAAATACTTATCATAGGTACAACACATGAGCGAATTGGACATTTGAATATCATCAGGTTGGTTGTATTCAAGTAGTTAATTGATTGAAAAGGTGCACCCAACTGTTAACTCAATGAAATCTACCTGGTTGTCAAAGTATTGAGGGGTAGTGGGAGATTACAAAATTATGAAATTTACCTTTTGTAAGTTTAGGATTGACCAATTCTTGGAATTAGCGGATTTTTAGTCGTTATTTCCATCGTATTTATAGAATGATTAATATCTGAATAAACAAGCTGATTTGATTGTAAGTAAATCAACTATCAGCCAGTAATTTAAATAGTAAAAATCTTGTCCAAAGAATGCTCTTTGAACATAATACGTCCACGCAACCCCCTCCTGAATACCATATGATCTTGTGACGTCATTTTGAAGCTTATGTTTCTCCTCTCCAGACTGGCTCAATCTCTCTCGACCAAGCGGTAACGTTTGCTCTTTATTTGCTCTCTTTCACTCCTAACTTTGGACTCTTCACTAACGCTACCTCAAATAATCTTTTGTTTACTATACACGAAGCCTTTTGTGCGTCGCCCGAATACCATTTGATTTTCACCATTTTTATTTGTGTGCTTGCCCTGTTTTCGAGGCATGATGGTATGTTTTATAAATATTAAACAATATAGAGAGAAGTTGGATGGCATTTTGCACGTTTTCTGATGTTTACTGCTGCTTTTATTGGAAGAATATAACTTTAGTTAATATAGATGTGTTTGGTGTTTTGGCGACTTATATTGATAAATCGATGGGCTTAATTGTGCTTCACTTCCCAACTCAACCCAACCGCTTGTTTTATTTATCATGAATATTTCAAATTGGAATGGAGACTGTTTTTGCATATTTAGTATTTATTTTAAAACACACAAAATCATGTCAAACTGGGTATAAAATTGTTCTTCCTTAATTATTTACAATTTGTTTCTTTTATTGATTAATTTCAAATTAAAATGCGCCGTTGTTGCAATTTACGAGATTTTTTGAACAGTGAATGTTTTCCGAATAATTCCTGTATTTTTTATTATAAGCATACAATTTTATTTAGTTCGCTTCATGGAAATAATTGAGAATACGAACATGCAGGCATTGGCACCAGCAGCGGGTATTATATAGCTTCACAGTTTGATTAGTCGAGCATGCAATAGCTAATCATTTTGCCTCGAGGAACTTTGGAGAAATACATGCTTGAGTACAATTCTATCTTCGCGTTAGCGTGCCTTTCCTAACTCCTCTTCAACACTCCTCGAGTATATCAGCCTCATGAAAAGTTCATTTTTCGTGTCAGGGTCTGGTTATTATCAACCGCTTTCAATGCGTGACAGTGTGAAACTAATTTGCTACTTGGAACAAGTTTTCATCTTTATTCGATTTTCATTGTAAATATATTTCTGAAATATATCGAATCTTTCTTTTGTATTTTTAAATCAATTCCTTTTATTATTAAATAAATAAAGCATCACCTATTTGTATAAAAACTTATCGATTACTTAAAGTATTGACGTTTTCCCTTCTACAGATTGGATGACGACTTCTGGGAACTTTTCTAGTAATTGGTCATGCTAACTCGTCTTGTATTTTACTCAACATTATTTAACTATGCATTATAATACATCATAATATATGCACTCAGTCACACACTCCTTTTGTCCATTTTATTTTTGATCGTTACCTTCATTTAGTTACTATTAATGTGTGTCAATTCAGAATTGCTTGTGCTCTAATAGTATAAAACTTAGAGTAGAGATTTGCTCTAATTGAGATGACTAAATTGTTTATTTATTGCATATGGAGGAGGTACCAACTATTAATAATAACTACACATTAATCACTTTTACTCTTTTAAAAACGCTTATTGTTCCATTTATTGTTATTCATTATCAAATAAAATGTGTTAATTAACAATATATTAAACACTATGTATCTTTGTTTCGCTTCATTTTTTATATTATGTGTCGAGCTATTTATTTTGATTAACATTTGTTGTCTAATCTATTATATTCAATTGATTTTAGCAATCTTTAGGCTGTACACGAACAGGGTTTTGTCATTGCATCATCTCGCTGTTTGCAGGTAACATAACGCCACCAGAAAGTCCAGTTACACTCACCTTTCCCCCACCTCCCTTCATGGGGGAACTTAGCCCCACAATGGAGTACTACGGATTGAAGTCGTCTCCAAGCAAGTCCCAATTTTCATGCAGCACTAAATCTTTTCTGTGTTTATGTAACCGAAGATGTCTTAAATATAGTATAATTTTTTAATATAAGGACCATTCAAAAATGTGTTCGGATTAATTGTTTTATTACAACTCGTTTTGATGATAATAGATTAATAATAATGTGATTCAATGTGTGTAATTGTTGATGGCATTTAATGGATAAATAGTCTGATTTGTAGCTACTGGAATACCAGGACGCTCAACTGCGATTGCAGTGCTACTTGAGCCAAGAGGCCGATTAATTATTGTTAATGAATAATCGGCCTCTTGGCTAAATTACCACTGAAAGCGCAGCTGAGCGTCCTGGTATTCAAGCAGTTCTAGTCCCAACGTCATCTTCCGATTACAGAGACCGAGAAACCCATCATCTACTTTCTCGCCGTGATCGACATTCTCACCCGCTACGGTATGCGAAAACGAACGGCGAAGACCTACAAGACCGTTAAACACGGACATGGAGCGGAGATAAGCACGGTGAAGCCCGAGGTGTATGCCCGACGGTTTCTAGACTTTATTGGTCAGTGTGTGGATTAACCATCGATTGCAATGATTGATTCTCCTTCTATCCAAGTGTTGGTCCTGCCCATGGATACAATTTCTAATTTTGGAATGAAGATGGCTTTTCACTCTCCATAATATTCACATCTTTAAACTCATATAAGCCGACAGTGTATCAGATAGGCCCCTTCCTTACTACTAAGTACACCCTTCTCTATTGAGTAACTTATCAGACGGCCAGTATACGGATGCTGGTGTTAGACGGAGAGTTCTGTCTTCATTATTGCAATAAAACGAGAGTTCATAATCCACCAGAGAATAAATCAAGATCTCTTTTCCTATTATTTGTTATCAATCAGTGCACTGTTTAGCGCATTTATTTGTATCCTGTTCCCTCGATGTCTTGTTGTTAGTCTAGTTTTGTGATGTGGAGGCCGTCTACAACCTTCAAAATCAAGAAGACTCAACTTGTCTTTATTTGCCAAACTACTAAATTATCACACCAATAATATGATCGTATTTTACTGTAGATAACTACTTCAAACAATCAAATCTTTTCTTTAAATAACGTTGTTCCAACCCTTTACTCTCAAAGTATACAATTCATATTGTTCCATGTGTCTCCATAATATTATGAAACTCTGTTTTATTAATTAAGTGTATATAAAATAGATTGCTGTCAGATGTCTTATAGATTTTAACTGCACAAATTGGGTCATTTTACCAATCATTTAATATATCCATTGATTACACACGTCCCTCATTCATCTATCACTGTCGTATCTACAATTTTATTCACTATATCCATTCATATTACGCATTATTTTTGTTTTGTTAACCTTTGCTTCTCAGACCTAGCAATATTCCCTGTCACTCACTACTTCTCAAGATAATTCGAGAAAGTATTAAAATACGGAAAAAATATCTTTCCACATTCATTAAGGGATTTTTCTAATCAATTCTCTGACTTTAAACTTTAAAATTTATGTGTTCTTGACACACTAAGCAATCAATTAAAATATTTACTCATAAATGTTTCATATTATTTATTTGGTATATTATTCTTATTTGCACAATCTTTTGGTGGTTCTTTACAGAACCGAAGTTTATATATGTTAGTAGAGTACTCCTTCGATTTTTAAATTGTATTATATATATTATATTCGATTTGTTGACTGACTGTTCGCTGTTGTTATTACCTAAGGTTTATTTGCAATTATGTGACAATGTGTATTTTAAAATGCATACCTTCTTATATTATAGTTTGCATTATTAATAAATTAGCTTTACGTACTTATCAAATCGTATTCTATTTAATTCTTTTGAGCTTTCGAAAATGAGTTTTGTCAATTAACATTTATCTATCAGGGACTTCTACAATTTTACTGAAACTTAAAGTATTTCCAGGTACCTATGCTATGGATATTTAATATAAATTCAAGAATTTTTTGAAACTACGGTAATTTCTTATTGGTAATCTCTCTGGTAGATACTTCAATAATGTGATAGGTATACGATGGTTTTTACTTTGTGGACAGTTTCTAGATGGAATATGCAGCTAGTTTTGCCTCTTCGCAATTGTAACCAAACTTAGCTGCTGCACATATTATATTCTTATTGGAATCTCAAAAGCGGTGCATACTTGAGGATCTCGTCCATATGGTTAGTTTTTAAGCTTTCGTATGGCGAATTCTAAATGCTTCGCCTTTTCAATGGGTTTTCAGAAACTTAGCTGGATTGTGTTTCTGAGGTCACCAGAAATTTTGGAAGTTACACTCCTGGAACTAAAGTATGATTATAAAAATGAATTATCTGTGACATGTATCGCAATATCGAATAACAAGTTCAAAACATAGACTACCAAAACTATAGACATGCCACCTTCCTTATACTGCCATGTAAAATAGCCTGCCGTTATATCTTCCAAGCTTAATACAAAAAATCAATAATTAATGTCGACAAACATTCAGGTGAATTCAAAGTAATATAGCAATTATTTGATATGAATAAACAAGTTTATTGTGTTTAATTTATATTTTATTTATAGTAAAACATAATAAAATATATGGAATATGTAAATCTGACAATAAAGGTATTCAAATCGGGAGTCAATTACTATTTTTCAATTTCCCAAACCTTTCAAAGAGTGAAGCTACTTTAAAAGCACTGTTGGAATATTCTCATTCGGAATTATTTTGTGGAACGCTAAATTTATGTAAGCAGTGGATTAAATCATGTATGGTATTTAACATATGGTATTCAAAACACTTTAGAAGCTTTGGGTGTATTCTACGTTTATACGGTCATTTAACGTTCAGTAAAAAATAGACCAGTGAGTTATCACTTCCTAGTGTCGTGAGCCTGATGGTTCCAGCTCGTCTTATCATCTGGTGTTGGCGTTAGCGTGTCAAAATAAGTCATCATATATATACTTGTTATATTTATATATGCAACGTCATTAAAAATATGATAAATAGGAAGTATGACATTTGTGTCAAGTATTGAAATAAAAAGACGTATTCAATGAATTTGAATTATGATTAGATAAATAAAAAGTTTGAATAAATTAAAATGTCTTTATGTAATATATAAATAATTCTTAGCCAATAACTTTGAAAAAATAATATTCGGAAATATTGTAATATAGGGATGCATGAAATACAAAAATAATATCACAAATAACCTATAATAAACAAATACAAATTAGACTAGACCTTTAATGAAATTATTCTAAAAATAAAATAAACACAACACAATTTTTCTAACTTACCATCGCTGCTCATATGACTTACAATGTCTGTAAAATTATAATTTTATCCTTTTTTTGCAATTACTTAATTTTTTGTAAATTTTCATTACTTCAATTACCAAAGTTTGTTAAATATTACAGTTAAAGATTTATAGTATTTATTTTTAATTATACTTATAAAATAAATTTTGTATAATGCTCCACAATTAGATTATAACAATCAATAGAGTATAATATATATCATCTATTTATGACATTTTAGCAATTTCCTATCTATTTATATAACAAATAAGCTTGTTATGAATGAGATGTCATTCATAACAGCCATAAAATATTATTGATCCTCTAGTTTTCTGCATTAAATTATAATACTGCTAAAATTATTTTTTTAAATATATTAAATTATAATACCATGGAAATTAGTTTCAATAAGCTCAAAAACAATGTTATTTCTAAGCCTGAGACCCTACAGAGCCAGGTCTACCACACCTTGAACATCAAAAGCATGGAGCCAAATATTAAAAATTGACAAAATTGATAAAATCAATAATGTTTTTGTCCATGTTTTTGATGTTCAAGGTGTGATACACCCACCCCACCAGTTCTCATGCTTAGAAATAAGAGTGTTTTTAAGGTTATTATAACTAATTTCATGATATTATAATTTTATAAGTTTTAAAAAATATTTTATTGTGAGAATCTAGAGGATCTCCAAAAAATCATACATATTGGTCTGTATGTCCCTAGCTCTCCAAAGTAGCCTATTTACCTAAGATGTACTATATAGGAAATGTTTGGCATTCATTATACACTCTACCCTATTTTCAATAGGTTAATTACCATCATATTTATACATATCCAGTGTACAATTGTCATGAAATACAGGTTGGCAATGTGCATTCCATGTATTAGCCAAAGTTGAATATATCTGACATACATTCAGGATTTTTATGTATAAAATAATAAAAATATTTAGTATACTAGGAATCCATATTGTAAACCTTAAAATTATTAGTACATATATATATATATATCAATCAGTTAATGAAATGCACAGACAACAATATATTTATAATAGGTATATATACTATTTTCCAAATGTATTAAACCTTTTCAACTGACTTCTCTGTCAATTTTCTTTGCAAATTTATTATCTTAAATAATATATATAAACAAAATCAGTAAAAAGATTAATTAGCATTTTATTAGCATTACCTTTTTTGCTGATTTAATTAAACATATTATATAATAAATATAATTTAAAATTGACAAAGAAATCAGCAAAAAAGGTTTATTACCTCTATATTTTCTGCTGATTTTGGTTTATATATATACTAACATACATCTATATATACATATTTATTTTTTTAGAAATAAATTTTATATTATAAATAAAATTCAAAATTGGCAGTAAAAATTAATGGATAAAATTGGCAGAGAAATCAGCAGTAAAGGTTTAATACATTTTTTCACAAATAATTCATAATATTCTTTACAAGATTTCCCTAAACTACTGTGGTCAGAATGGGTATCCGAAAAGTCTATTGAACAATTTTATTATTTTCATTATATTTTTTCTATATTTCAGTAAATAAAGACAGGTCATAATTGTTTTTATTATTGACCAAGTAGCAGTCAAAAATAACTATAGTCAGTTGGTTGGAAACATATTTACAGAAAAAAGTTTAATATAAAAACATTCAAAAATATTACATTATTATTTGAATTTTTATACAAATAAATATATATAATAAAGAAGTTTTAAAGGTAATTTTATGGCATTGATAAATAAGCATTCAATATAATATATTGAATACAATTAACATTGAAACATTCAATATTTACCATACATATGTAAAAAATAAATAAATGTATATAAATAATTATTTTATACACATTATTAATATTTGTATTATATATAAATGTGAGAAATTACTTAGTTGAAATGATTGACTTAAATATAATATTTATCTATACAGATTGGAAAGCATTCAGAGCAAATTTCATTTATATATGGTAATAGTTTTGTTTTAAAGTGAGAATTTAATCAAAATTATATATTTTAATACAATTTGATCATAATATATTTTTTATGATTGTGCTTAATATGTACATACACAATCATAGATACTTAATTATAAATAAATTAATTGTAAGTATTTTGTAACCAGTAAAACTTTGACAACAAGAAATAATTTATGACCTGCCTAACCATATATAAATTTATTTACATCACTTTTAATATTCTTTGTAGGCTTACATTTTATGCTAGTTGCTATATTGTAGTATTTAAATATACCACCTAAATCATAACCAGGGCTCCTAAATGTCTGGTTTTAACTAGGAATATGGTTTTTTAGAGATGGATTTATTGGCTTTTGAGATCAGGTAAAATATGCAATAAAAAAGGAATGGGGGGGGGGGGCGTTTGATCTGATATAAACTAGACAATAAATTTACATTCCAGTTTGTCTCAAGGTTAGACTAAGAACTAAGAGTAGTTTCAGAATTTGTTCACCCTCTTAATATTTGTTAATTGCAACATTAACAATTACTGTTCATTATTAATTTTATTACTGTATTCTTTTGTGGAATCTCTGGACCCCACAATTTTCTGTTTTTTTAGAAATGTTGTGCTAGGAGCCTTGCATAGGAAAGTGCTTGCATTTTCTATTAAGTCTTGGAATAATCTGTTACCCTAAAAGCATGCAAAGCAAAAAATTACTTTAAGCATGCAAACTGGATGATGTATCCAGAATTTCCTAATCTAAAAATATATGACATTGTCTCATTGTTGAACTTTATAACCAATCAAATCACACAATTTATCTGTCAAATTATTAGGCAGCATATTGATTATTAATCTGAATTCGTCAGTTCTGTTGCCTATAATTATGATATCATACAAATCAGAAACATATATGTCGGCAAAGGCATATCATTTTGTATTATTAAATATATTTTTATTGTGAATTGTCTACTATATTTTCTATAAAATAGTCAGATGTAATATTTTAAGAGTATTACATCCTATGTGGGTTATAGTTGCTCCAATAGTGAGAATAATGCCTGTTCACATTGCTGTTTAAATGGAATATCGCCTTATCACTAAAATTTAATGTTTATAATTTAAATTTTCTTCCTGGGAAAATTCTAGACACCAGTTGGTGACTATCCAACAGTTCTTTAGTCAGGAAACCCTTGTATGGATGTATGTGTATGCAGTATGAATCCGCCAAACACTTCTTTCTCCTGGGACTCCAATTTCCAGTGAGAACCTTCTTGATGACTTCTTTGGGTTTATTTAGCTTAAATTATTAAGCTTCCTGGGCAGTGCCTGTCATGGACACTCCCAGTTTCTTTAAACTGTTTGATTAATCTCACCATGGATTGTTGATTAATTGGAGACTTCTGTGTGGGTTCTGTTGGTTAAATTTTGTGCCACACTTCTATTGGGAGAGTTTTTTTTCATATATACATAGCAATTATTTCAACTCACTCTTTTTGTGTTAATTTGTCCCTCATAACAGCACAATAAAATGAAAAATCAATGCACTCTTACTATCATTTTGAGAATGAGAATTCCAAGAATTGTGTTATATTAAGAAATCACATAAATAGATTGATTGGATATTGTGGTGAATGCAAATGATAAAATATGAAAATGTTATGAATAATAATTAGAAGTTGAAATAAAACCAGATTTTATATATTTTCCAATGGGGTCTGACTTATGCGCCACTTTGTATAATATTACAATTAAGTATGGATGAATGTCTAAAATACAGATTATATTTTATTAACAAGCTTTAATTAAATTGTAAGTAAATATCTATTGATTATGTTGTTAAAAAAATATTTTATCTTTATTTTTAATTATTAAGTATTGTAACACCAACATTATATAATTATATAATTTGCATTTTAAATCAATTTAGTGTAAATAAAAATAGAATCAGCAGTCAGAATGGTACAAATATGTTACATAAGTATAGATTTACTTTTATTTAAATACTTTACATAATCATTTTATTATAACTTATATAATTCTCGTTTCTTATACACATTAAATTAAATGAATACATTTTTCGGAAACATTTCACATACGAGGACGGTATTAACAATGTGTATTAAATACGTTATTTTCAATCTTTCACTACTGTAAAAAAGTAAAAAATCAAGTTAACTTTTGAAGTATTCTTGTCCTACAGATAATGACGTCATGACATCAACTCGGCAAAAACAGCTCCCAATTGTTTTACCAGAAAAGTGCAGGTATGCATTCCACAGACACTTCATTAACATTCAACTAGATTTCAACTAACAGTATACCTCACATATTCAACAATCAAAAGTTTTCTTTCAACATAAAAAGATTTAATCTTAAATTGCAATGATTTTCCATTTGTCCCACTCCAGTGACAAAACTCTGGTGGACAGTGTCGTTGTCCTTTTCAATGACTACATGCCCAGCTCCTCCGCGGCTCCACGCCAAGTTGAGGAAGAAAAGATAATTTGGGTGCACTTTGAAGAATGTCACCTTAACGGTGAGTCTTTTACCATTTTTTTGTTGTTTAAAATACATTTCTCATAGATATTGTATAATATATATAGAACTATATTGGACATCTAAAATATTTCTATACTAAAGTATGTTGCATCGCGTGCATTGCAAATCCAGAGTTGTGATTGGTTTAATAATTTGAAAATAACTTTAACAGAATATAAATATTTAATTGATACATATAAACAATTTTTGAATTTAATATTACTACAGTAATTACTAATAATATTGAATTTTTGCTAGGATCGACAGAAACCGATACTAAGTGACAACAATCAGCTAGATTACCAATCTAGTTAAACTTAAACAAAGATAGTATATCTATGACATTTCTACGTTTTTCATAAAAAAGAATTATTAATTTCTTGCGATCTATTTTGCCTACTTAAGGCGAGATTATTAGAACTGAAGATATTTATTAATCGTACAAGCAATATCGTAATCATGTAACAAGGTGAATTTAGTTATAATATTTGAAGACATTTGTACTCTATAGTGGAATTCTGCAGGTTTTATAATTGAGCGTCTTTAATTTGGGCCAGAAAAATATTGTGTACGTCTGTGTTGTATTTCTGTTCAGTTCAGCTATGCAGACGTGTTAACTTTATAGTGGAGTAATTCGTATCAATATTTGGGTGTATGGTGATGAAGGTTTGTGTGTCTTGATTTAATTGCTTTTGTGAGGATTAATATCACGAAATATTACTTTATATTATGAGTTTCAGGGGAAATCCACATTATTTATTTTAATAACGGAAAGTAACAGTTGTTTATTAATTTGTTTTTGTTATGCAATATAAACAACCATCTTTAATTGTCTAGTTTATAAAGATATATTTATTATTATGATTGATAAATTAATTAGTTAAATGGATTTGTTTCTCAACTACAATAGATATTGATTTGAACAACTGCACAGCTCCTCTGGTGCTCTTGATGGGAACAACACGTAGCCTGCAGGTTTGGTCCTTTGCGGTCAGTGAAATTATCACATTCTAAATTGATTTATCGTTTATTGTAGAGCTCTACAAATATCTAAACCACTAAGTTTTTGTTGTACGATTCAATCATTTAGGTGCTAGATTGTATGAATTATAATATTTATTATACGGGCATATAATTATATTAAATTAAATTACATACAAAGTTGGATATGCTAAAATTATATAACATTAAACAATAAATTATTCCTAATTTATTCCACATTAATTAAATTGTGATTGATTATGTTATTACTACCAGCTTATTACTATAGTATACACTAATAAAATGCGCAGCTAAACTGGCATTATTGATATTTTCACAGCTGTTAACCGATTTAAAAGATTTCGTCTTGATAAAGGTTTTGGTTACAGAATTGTTTCTAAGTCAATTTGCAGTCATGTGACCTTTATTGATCGCTCTATTTATCATTGCACAAGTACCTACTTGAGACAATCTCTTCTCTTATTTTATCGTGACAAGTTTTCGATTATTTGCGTATAATTTCTTGATTAAAATAAATATTTCAATATATCCTAAATTAGACTAAATTCTGTGATAACAAAATATTGATTTGATTTTTTATAACGTTTTCTAAATTGATTATTGATTTTATCTTTTAGTCCAATGGGGAAGCCACACTTCTGTATTGTCATCGCGGAGTATTCAATCGTTGTGCACAACTTTTGCCAACACCGGAAATAGGTCCGTTTTAATATTATTTTTATGATATAATTTTAAAAGATTTAAAGGAATAATTTTCCAGTGTATTTATGATGTTGTATGACTATTGGTCTTTTCTAACTGCCATCCTTTTCTAAAAGACAACAGACGATACATCAGTAGACAACCAATCTTGGCTCTGTGTGAAGCATCTGGGTGAGTTCTATTCATGAAGTGATACATCGTCTAAATATACGAACAATATTTGTTTTAATACTATTTTGTTAATTATTTATTATTAATATGACATATAGTATACTACTTGTTATGACATCAAGTAGTAAATATATTTATTTTATATAAATAATTACAAATAGTAATGAAAACAATTAGTTTTGTTCATTATTATTTATTATATGAAAGAAGATTATCAAACATCTGAAAAATTTAAATCTTTACTTATTTCTTGTTCTTACATATTATGTTGCAGTTGCAAGTCTTCCCATTTTTTCTCCCTTCAATTCTTCTCCTTACGGACCAATGATGTTGTCGTCCAGCACACTTTCTCTTCTGAAATAATTAGCCTCCAAGCTAACAAACGGTATTTATAATCTTTTATTTACCTCAGGAAAGTAGTAAATCGTAGTTATAATATTATACAATTGTTAACTTACCTTATTCCAGCTTTGTTATGGTTGGAAGAACCAATTGTCTGTCAGTCATATCCAGCGCGGACCTCTTGTGGAAGTTCAACATTGAAAGTAGGTGGTGATCTTGATACTTTATCACTGCAAAAAATATGACCTATTGAAGATTTACTTTAAGTGATTGATGTTGCTATGGTTCTGTGAGATTGAATGTTAAGATATCTACGAATTTAGGTGGTTATAGATATCGATTAGTTTTGGAGAGGAAAGATCCAAAAATATCTATTGATTGTTTTAATAGTTTTGATTAGAAATTCGAAAAGGATAATATTTTCGAATTTGAAAATATGCAATTAGATTTTGGTTTGAAGTGAATAAGAAGTGAAAATATTGTGAGCCCCTACGCTAAGGTTGGTTTTAGTTAAAGAAAGATATACGGGGAACAGAGACGATTTAGACGAAGTTGATTTCCTAACTGATTGGGTTTACGGTGTAAGTCATAAAGAAATTATATTAATAAATAAATTCTATTCGTTAATTAACATTGACTTATTTATTTATTTGTTGGTAAGATAATTAGTTTATAAATTATGATGTATTTATAAATTTACATTGTATTTATCCTGCAACAGCCTGTTCCCTTGGAAACGATTGTACGCGAGCACCCTTTACTCTGGGCAGTCGGTGGCTGGCCTTTGCAGATAATAAGGTGAATGATTGAACTGTTGGCGGTCAGCAGGCAGTGTTTTGACACCTTTTTCAAATCTTATTCAGAAAGTTTATCAGAGCCGGTCTGAAGGTGGCGATACCAGCGATGATGCATGCCAACCCATAGCAACCACTGTCATGAACGCTAAAAAGGTGGGTGCACCAATGCGCTCCTTGGTGACTCCTTCTATCTGACGTTAGCTTCCTCTCTTTCCAGAAGATTTGGGGCAGCCTGTCAGCTCTGGGCAGCACTATAGCTAGCAGCCTCCACTCCACACACCTCACGTTGACAGGCTCCAGCGCCGGTGACGTCAGCAACAGCAACAGCCAATCACGTCTTTCCTCAAGTCACGTGACCTCCAGTGGTGGAGTGACGTCGTCAACGCTGCTGGCGGAGGACGAGGACATCGGCATGGTGACGGTGGTCGACCTGATGACGCTCTTAAGAGCGCACGCTAGTTGGTCGAGATCTGGCGACGATTCTCCGGTCAAAGTTCACGAAGTCACTGAACAGGGGGCTCTAGTGGCTCACTTTCAGGTAGGTCCTTTGTTTCATGTGAGGGGAAATGTCCTTTGCTATAATTCGGTGCCAATTCAGGCCCATCGCTGGTCGCCGGTCAGAAAACTTCAGTTCGACTCGTCGGGTGTTCTTCTTCTCACAGCTGCCTCCTCAGGACACACCTTCCACCTCTTTCGCATCTCTTGCCACCCCTTCGACGCCCGGCAAACCGCAGTCCACCACCTCTACACCCTGGTGAGAGGATCCACGCCCTGCGAGGTGATTACACCCCACCCCCTCCTTCTTCCCGTCATCCTCCTATTCATTCCGCCTCTTCCTCCGCTAAAGGTGCTCGACATGTCCATCTCCCGCGACTCTCGCTGGGTGTGTGTGACCAGTGACCACGGGACGAGCCACCTCTTCGCTGTCACGCCCTACGGCGGTCCTGTCACGGTGCGCACACACAGTCACGAGAGAGTCGTCAACCGGACGTCACGCTACCACAAGTCGGCCGGCATAGACGAGATGGACCTCTTGAGGCCGACTTTGACACGTGGTGACATCCCAGCTCAGACTTCACAGGACCTCCCAGGACACGGAGATGCCAAGGTACAGCCTTCTGTTCTTATTGTGAAGCCTGTGTCGGGATAACTCTGTATAACTCTCTACTTAAGGACTCCAACGACCTCCAGATGATGTCTCTGTGTGGCGCCTCCTCTTCCCTCAACCGTTGCTACAACACCTCGAATCCTCGGCTGCCGCCCTACCCGAGAACCTGCACCATAAATCCAAACCTTCAACTGAGGCAAAGTCTCGTCAACCTGCCTTCGTGGACGGCGGCAAGTCCTGTGCAAGGTTAGTGCCGCAATCAACCAGCATCCAACCACCTGATTGGGCAATAATATGGTGTTGTTGTTTCAGAGTCTTCTAAGAAATCAGGGAAGAAAAGCAGCACTTCAGACAGCACAATTGTCACCCCAATGGCCTCTCTTTTTGCCAGATCCAGGTGTTTCCTTCCAGGTTCCTCCGGATTTGCACAGAGAGATAAAAGTATGTTTTCTGTTCCGTTATCATTTGAAATTTCTAAACTGTTCTCCGGTTTCTGTTTATTCCACCAGTGATACTCTTCTGCTTGTTTATATTCTCCAGATTTGACCAAACGAGCTGTGGATAGCCTCTTTATTATGAATTCAAACTCCACGCTAATCGAGTATGAACTTTCAGTTCTGCCTGGAGATGAAGCCATAAATGGGTCCAAGATTTATCAGGTTCGTGCCCCACATTGATTTGAATAATTGATCTGCCTAATTTGAAAACGTGAGATATTTAATTGCTGATTTGGTTGGCTAATAGGACGGTCCAATCAGACTGGAGGGCGTCTCAACCGGCCAATGGCGGCTCCCGGTCTGCAGTCAGGAGATTGTTCCCCCTTTGTCTGGCTCGCACCCCCTGTTGACAACCTCCTCCAGTGCCGGAATGGTTGATATTGCGGGAGCAGGACGGGGGCAGGGGGGTTCACCCTCCTCCTATCAAAGTGAACTCTCTTCTTTTTTAGTGTTTTTTTTTATAATAAATAACAAACTTCTAGAACTTTTCTTAATTCGAAGTCAATGAATCTTTAACAAGCATCAATTATGAGATTTTCGGACTTTTGCCGCTTTCTAAATACACAGTGAAAATATTTATGTGTCAATATATTCTAGATGTATGAACAAGGATTGAGGTCTGATTGATCGTATTGTTCGACATCTTTGAACACTTTCAGGCCACCATCCAGCCATTCATCCAGCCACTCCATTCATTTTTCCACTGTTAAAATAAATCATTCACCCATTTATTCTTTCGTGCCGTGTTTGTTGGGATTCGGGAATTTATTGTATTTTGTATGGTTTCTTCAGAGGCTTCATTAAAAGTATTTTCTTATTCTCCACTAAAAACTCCTTCATTTCATCCTACAACATGTCATAGTCTACTGAGTTTAGTAGGTCTTCCTCAAAGTCCGACATTCTGTAAAATGATTTTAATGGTTTATCAATATGTTAAATTGTACAAATTTTTATATTTGTGTTATCTCACTGATCGCTGATTGGTAGAGTGGGGTGGGAGGGGGGGGGGTGTAATGACTCGTGGTCTAGAGGTGACATTACTTACTACTAATTATTCATACACTCAAAGGCCCTTCCTTTCTTTAGTGTTGCATCCGAGCACGAACTCCACTTCACCGACGACAACCCTCAACAGTCAACAACAGCCCTCGAATCCTGAGTTCCGGTCCAGCTCCAGGTTTTCATCACGGGACAGTCTCTACTCTGAGAGCGACCCCAGTGACCCCACGGAGCCCTGGGTGAGTCAGGTGGAGATCACCACTCACATGGGGCCTCACAGACGGCTCTGGATGGGGCCTCAGTTCACATTCAAACTCTATCAGGTAAATTCACCTCATCTGATCGCTTCTTGATTCCATCAATTCGAGTTTATTTTTGGTAAACAATCTAACTTGTATGCTCTCTTCTTTTGTGTCTGTGTTCTGCCCTTGTAGCTGTCGGGAATCGTGGAGGTGAGTATGCGTCAACACAACAAACATCCTCGACGGCGGATGTTTATTCTATCAATAATTTGTAGCACACGAATATTCGAATTACTTGATTAGAAATTAATTTGTTTTACTTTTTGTAATATTTAGAATGAATCAAAATTATATTATTTTAATTTTGGCCTGATTTTATTCACACAGTTACTATGTCCTGTTTTAAATGGATTTCAACTTAGTTTTATCATTATCAAAGAAAGATCTTACTTTTTTGTTTTATGTTCGTTCATATTCCAAAGCCTTGATTGTGGAATTTTTACTCAATGAACGACCAAAAAGATTTTAGTGTTTCAATATTAAATTATTTTGTTCTGTAAATTCTTTTTATTTGATTCTAGTCTAACTATTGATAACCTCATTAATTCTTTTCTCGTAATGACGTCAATAATTCTTCTCTCGTGATGACGTTCTTAATTCTTCTCTTTTTATGACGTCATTAATTACTCTCTCGTGATGACGTCATTAATTTTTTTCTTCTGATGACGTCATTAATTCTTCTCTTTTTATGACGTCATTAATTCTTCTCTTTTTATGACGTCATTAATTATTTACTCGTGATGACGTTATTAATTGTTCTCTCGTTATAACCAAGGAGGACAGCCCTTCGGTGACGTCAGGACTGGATTCCTCAGCTTGCATGGAATCAATGGACACACTCCTTACTAATGACACGTACAGATCTCCTGCCCAACCCCAGCTCGATGTTCTGAGTGGATCCGCTGATAATCCCCCTCGTACTAGACCCCTCTCGATGCCGGCTAGAAGAAGTCACGCTGGAGGGAGGCTCAGAAATGCCTCCGTGGGCCCAGCCGACTCTGATTCTATATTTATCGAGGCTGGTAAGTGGTCGTGTCTATAATAAGAACGTTGACTCATGGTATAGATGTCGTCATTCCCTACTACTTTTCGTGTCCTCCCTACAGGCAGCTTACCAGAGTCCAGCGGGCCCGGCTCCCTCTCCAGTCTCACTTTAGACTCCAATCTCCCTGACAACGTAGCCCAGAACATATCCGACGCAATGAACGAGCTGGACTGCCCTCCTGGCCCCTCCACTAGAGTTGTCCAACGGGCGGCACAGCCCGGACTCTTTATCTCAGAGGAGGACTTCCCTAACGAGGATGTTATGAGCAGTGCGGGCTCCTCGCCGGTCTTCTTCCAGCCCAACATGATCCATCAAACTGCCGATCGTCTTGGCAGCTACGCCTACACGGAGCACAATCTGCAGTTCCCGACTAACTCGATGGACCACTGAATGACACGAGTATTCTCCACCAATTGTAAAGTCAAACTGTAAATGTAGAAAACCAGTACAAGTATGAGAACTTGACGAAACACCAATTGTTTTATAATTCGAGTTTGCCTTCCTGAAGAAATCAATTAATTCTCTCTTTCCTAATATTAACTCCAGTATCGCCTTGACAACAAAACGCATAATACCGTGGACAAAGAGAGCATCTTTGTTCCACCAAATTGAGTTGTTGATTTAACATTCTCATAACAGTATTTACAAACATTAAAGTTCTTCTTCAGTATCCTTCACCATTAGAAACCCTTTTCTGATATGCCTTTGTATTAATGTTCCTTTTTACAAATTAAATATTTGTTTCATTCAGAAGTGTTGACATTAATCTTGTGTGATTCATTTGTAATTCTTGTTGTAAATATGTGAGCGATATAATATATATTTATTTAATAATAATATTTGATTTTTGATATTAAATGTCATCCGAAGTAATTATTTTAGGGGTTGTTTCTATTTTTACGCGGTTTGTAGGCGAAGGAGGAGGGTGGCAGTTTATTTTTAAATTGCAAACATATTTTCGGATTAAAATTTCGGGCTAATGAAGGCATGAAACGGGTCTAAACTTGGACATTGTGGCTCGACAAATTGGATGGCCATCTCTTCGCTGAAGAGGTCATTGATGCTGTGATGATGGGGTTTATATGCCCCGAGAATAACGTGTAAACCAATGAAAGTTTCCATTTGAGTTCACGAAATGTTTGTCCACCATTTCTTCCATCTTCTTTGTGTCTACCATTAAAGGTTTACACAGAACGTCTGCTTTGCAAATTTGTCAATCCTAGAGTCTCTTTAATCATTCGTCAGTGTTCATGAGAAATGATTCTCGTTCATTTTGTGGATGGATGCCTCGTTTTGGTCAGAACTGCTGTTTATAGAATAATTTTCACATAGAACAGAAGATATTGGGCAATAATCGTATGAATATACATTGTGATTTTTTTAGTTCGTATTTTTTTAGTAATAAATAATTAATAAAAACAACGCAATTATATTATCGCAATTGAATGCCAAACATAAAACTTCAAGATGGCCAAATGATTAATTTTATTCTCCACGATTATATGAATTATTCTCTTTCTCTCTTCCTCCCTCCAAATAAGAATGTTGAAAGGATTGAAGTATGATTGTCTCTTCATCCAATCCTCCAGCTTATAATAATTCTTTAGGTATCAAACGTGTGTAGAATTATAAAATATTTTGTGATAAATTTCAGATTCACTTTTTAACAATTTTCTTTGTATTGAATTATTGATGAGATTATTATGAAATTGACCATCTCAAGAAAGCTAGCTACCATTGTCTCAAACCTTAAACTCAAAACAATTTTAATCCATCTTTATAAGTAAATTCGTAAGTAGATGATAGATTGATTTTAGCGTTTCTCGAAAAACATGCAATCTAATAATAATAGTTTGAAAACCCATTTTGGGTCGTAGCTAGAATCTACGATTAGGGTTTCGTGAGTGAATTATTTCCTCTACAACTTTTAATAATTAAAATTATAATACTAATGGCTAAATTGTAACACTTATTATAGAAGCAAAAATGTATATTTTTAACATCTAATCAATAAATTTATCCTTTATTATTTGAACGAAAGAAAAATTTAAACAGATGTTTATGAAATGGACTTAATTATTAATAAAATTATTTTTTATTTAAATTCGAATATGTTTTAAAATTTAACTATTTATGAAATCATTTAAATGTTTAAAAAAGGGTTTTATTCACTATAAATGTAATTCAAAGTAACACTGATCAGGTTTAATTAAAAGAACTTTCTTTAGGAGGAGCATTTTCTTAGCATAAAAATACAAAAAAAAAAATTTGATCAAAATACTTTTCTGAATAGAATTATTAATGTCCAATTATAATATTATCCATAAAAAAATGTTTTAAATAATCTGAAGCAGAATTAATTCAATCAAAACTTTTATATCTACATACACGATTTACTTATTGTAATTATTATTTTAATCAACATGTTTAATGATAACTTGTCTAAACTGAGAATTGGGTTGAAAACTTAACCCATTATTGCCTAGTGTGACCATGTGGTCACACAAAACGAGTCTTGTTTTAATATGCTTATAGAAAAAATACAGAGATGTATTTCTTCATTAATGTTATAAAGGTCAAGTATCCTTTAATACAAACATATATTTATAGTTTTGTTTTAATATA
>JAUZNC010021468.1:0-22750 GCA_034780395.1 Vannuccia rotundouncinata
CACGCGATGCAACAAACTTTAGTATAGAAATATTTTAGATGTCCAATCTAGTTCTATATATAATATACAATATCTATGGTATGTCCACTTTGGTAAAAATACTTCCATATTTCGATCCTTAATGGTTACGTAAGAAATAATTTTATCTGATAAATAAGAATTACGTTTTATTATATAGTGAAACAATTTCAATAACGTTTCAAAATTATAATTTTAATTGTGATATGTACCCCTTTGACGTAGATTTCTGTAATTTTGTTGCCTCCATGAAATTCAAAAGTGAAAATACATCAATAATGTTGATCATCAGCATTGATACTTTATTATTGTGTCTTCAATCTAGTGTGATAATTAGGAAAAATGAGTTTAATCATGTTAAACTTTTTATTTATTCAGATATGGTGGAGCTCTAACAATGGAAGTTATTGCCAAAACCATGTTTGGCATGGATGTTCAACTACAAAAGACAAAAACTCACCCGTTTACTGATCATGCTAGCAAAGTGTTTAATTTTGCTTTGACTAGCCCTTTTATTCTCCTTAATTGTGAGTTTTGGTTAATTATATAATTCTAATTAATAATATTAGTAGTATGGAAGGGTTATATCTATGCCACCCCCCCTACTCCGAAGTATTTTTTCCCACGCACCTTTGCTAGTTAAATTATTTTGCGAACCTTTGCTAGTAAGGGGAGGGGGTAGGGGGGAGGGGGTGGCCTAGATATAACCCTTCCATACTACTAATATTGCATAATGTTTGTTTTCTCTTATTATAATCAGTATTTTAATATTGAATTATTCATTGTTTAATTTAAATATTATGAACATCTGACGTCATATAACCCCATAATAAATATAAAACAAGTTTTAGTTTACTTTCATATTTTATTATTCATATAGTTAAAAAAGTTTCGAATTATTCTATTATATAATGATTGGGATTGTCTCCGTGTTTACAGTGTTTTGGCCTGAATCTCGTTTCATCACAAAACATTTTTTGCAAGAAAGTTCCATGCCAGTCGACACGATGAACTTTTTCGTAAACACAGTCGAAGAGGCAATCAAAGAACGTAGTGGAAGCAAACAGGTGTGTTTTTCAAAATGTAGATGAACTGTAAAATGTACAAACACCAAAAAGTTAATTAAATCGACGATACAAACTGAACTTTGAATAATAATGGAATAAAAAATGCTCCATTATAATTTTTTCTATTAATAAATTATTAAAACTTTTGTAGTAAAAACGTACCCAATCAATTTTAACTAAATAGAAAAAATATCATTATGAATCCAAATAAAAAGTACATTGTAGTACCTAATGAGTTCTTTTTAGAAATAATTTTACATTTAGATTTCAATTTAGATAGAGTAATAGAATTTTTGTATATGTGTATTTAATTTAACCATAAATGATATTATAAACTTTAATTATAACCCTCATTTCGCACTCCCTTAATACGTATAGGTCCCCTCATGTTTTTGTTTGTATGTAAATTGTAATCTAAAAATTTGCATATTATGTACAAATTAATACGCATACTGCTTTTTAATCCGTCCATATTTTTACCGTTAAATTATATATGAATAAATATTATGATTATGATTTTGTATCTGCTTCTTTTATACTATGAATGTATGTGAATATATGAGTAATTCTTAATATGTAGGTTCACATATATCGTTCGTAGGGTATATAATTTATAATTAAGCGGGTTTCACTATATAGATCATTAAATTGAATCACATATGGACAGAATTAAAGAATTAAACAGCCGTATTTGTCTTCCTAAGTTCAGTACTTCTCCACCCATATTACGATTTGAACTAAATTTGTACTTTGTTTTATTTTACTGCGTTCATCAGACAAGTTACCATGACTTCCTGGCGTTGATGTTGAAGAAACATTCGGACGAATTGGATGCGAAACAGGACGAAGATGGAGATGAAGGAGTCAATGAGGTCAACGGACTAAGTCATGAAGAGATTTTGGCCCAATGTTTCATATTCATGATTGCTGGATATGAGACGACAGCAACGACTATTCAATTCTGTCTCTACTTTCTAGCTTTAAATCCAGATGTTCAAGACAAGTGTAGAGATGAAATCAACCGAGAAGTTGGAGAAAACGTAAACTTATTGTTTTATGTTATCCAAATAATGTGTCACGATTAATGGGAGGTACATGTTGTAAGCTTCATGCAAATTATTTCTGTGATTATTTTAGGAGCTGGATTATGAACTCGTTAACCGGCTTGTATATTTGGAGCAATGCATTCAGGAAACCCTTCGTTTGTGCCCTCCTGCACCACGTATCGAGCGTATGTGCACACAGGAAACAGTGTTGTATAGAGATGATGGACCTCCAATACCAATCAAAGTTGGAGAATCCATTTCGGTTCCTATTTATCATATGCACACATTGGCAGAGGTTTGGAAAGAACCCATGAAATACAATCCAGATAGGTAAGTTTCAAAAAGATGTTTTACAATATTAAAATTGCATAAGAAATTCACTTTCACTTTCATTCTATATTTTAAATAATCCTGAATGACATATTTTAAAATTAGGTTTTGCATTTTTGCGGCAAAAACATTTATTTTAATAGATTTTCTTCCGAAGAACGAGAACTTCGCAATCCCTACTACTACTTACCCTTTGGCATAGGTCCAAGGAATTGTATAGGAATGCGGTTTGCCCAAATAGAACTCAAGTTTGCCCTTGCAAGTGTACTCAAAGTAGTTCGTTTTGTGCCTTCTGCAACTACACCGGTAAATATAATGCGTAAAATGTTTCAAACTATTTTTTCACTGAATTGACAATTTGGATAATTAACTATTAAAAGAGTTATATAATGTTGACATAAAATATAATGATGTAGGTACTAAAGTGTACAATAATACAATTTCAACATAAATAAATTTGATTTAAAAATTTATTTGGGATGGTTTAATGAAAATATAAAATACTTTAAAAAATGTATACTAAAAATAAAATAAAAATGTATCTCTGATAAAATTAACTGATAATTAGAAAATTTTTTCATATAAAATACAACATTAACAACTACCAAAAACTATTTTTTGTAAAATATACCTACTACAACATTTTTATATTGTTCATAAAACCTAAACTGAATTCCGAAAATATTTCTCAATTTCAGAAAGAACTACAGTTTGTACCTATTGGGCTTCTAAAACCTTTGAAGCCGATATTTTTGAAAGCAGAACAACTTCCATAATATATACCTTCTAAATAATTACATATTTGGATTTTAGAACATCTGTAAAAATTACTTTTATATGTCATGCTATCTTGAAAGAATGAATTCAAATATAATTCCATATCAAAATATTTAATCGATTAATAATATATAATTTCTGAGTAAAATAATATGTTTATGAACCTTAATTATTCTTCATAATGCAACTATTTTATTTTTATATTGAGTAATTAATTGTACAAAATTTAGATTTGGAGAATTAATGAATACTTCAATGAATATTTGAATGAAAACAATTCCTTCTATATAATCTATTTTTTTACTGAAATTTTGGATACCTTCATTAAAAAAATACTTTTTACCTACATCGGAAGGGAGATTTTATAATTAATCAATTAATGGGTGCATTAGTTTCGTTATTTTAAATTATATAATTTAGAGAAAAACAACAACAACAACAAAAACGTAAAATGATTAATTTTCTAAACCGGATACCAGTATTAAAAATTTAAAAATAAGTTATTTAAAATTATCCGTAAATCTATTAATCTTATTAAAGTAAAGCAACCTTAGTTAATGGGATAGTTAAGTAACCGTTATGGATATTTTCCGTTAAAACCTCTGAAAAATGCCCAAAAACGAAGCATAAATTTTCAAATTAGTACGAAAATACGAAATATACAAATTCCCTATACATACAAGAGTTTCTCTAGTGAAATGATTTGTGTCATTTATCTCAGGATATAAGTTAAGAATAAAGTGATTAATTCGTTTGGTTGATGAATTGAATTTTGAAATAGAGACTAAATTTAGGCCTTCAGATACAACAACAATTGGAACTTACAATTTCAAATTATATTAATGGAATGAATTTGGAAATATAGCTCCTCTATATTTGAATTTTGAAATAATTGTTATAAAAATAATTCAAAATATTTTTATTTTATTACTCGAACAAGGGGACAAACAAAAAGATAAAATATTGCTTAAATCAGTGTTGTGTTTTAAATGAGTAATTCAAATTAGTTAATCTTAATTTACAAAAGAAAATATTTCACCATTCACATTAAAAATCAAACTATAAAAATAGAGATGAATACTTCATTAACAAATAATGATTAATCAATAAATAAATCAATATTAAATTAATTAGACTATCTAATCAATTAATCAATTGTATTGAAATATAATGTAAAATATTAAAGTCAATTATTAAATTTTATTAATTTTTTATTTAGATTTTTTTTTCTATCAAAATACAATTTATTTATTTTAACTAGCAAATAACAATCATACTTATCTCAAAAAATATTCGATATACAAAGTAAATTAACATAACATTTCGTTTCAACAGAACAATTTTAAAATGGCCCGTATTTAGAATCCTTCCTTAAGCATTGGAGGAGCTCCTCGAAATCGGTATTCAGAATCCTTCCTTAGGAGCTCCTCAAAATCACTGTTTTAAAAAAAATTTCAGGGAGGTCGGAGCTATCTTAAGGTTTTGCTCGAGATTATTTTTTACATTCATTGAACATGGTTTTAGCGTTATAGTATATCAAATGTGAACAAAAATATGGTTAGTGTTTTAAAATTATTAATTTAATGAATAAATAAAAACTTGTGTAAACAATACACATCAATAACAGCACAAAAGTTCACACTCATATAAATAATAAATTAAATATATATACATATTATATAAGTATTATTTAACTTTCATAAGTCATTTAATTTTTATTAGAGTAGGTACCTGAAATGTATAATTTAGTAATATGCTGCTAAATATAAAATAGACCCTACACATCCAGTACCTAGGGGAGAACATTAATGCACGACTGAAATCCCTTTTCCGCGAGCTGAAACTGCCAATGGGGACCGTATACCAGACAAGGACTCTGTGGTCATGCTTATCCAGAAGGTCTCCGGTAGGGTGCACCATCCGCAATTGTCCAATTAAAGAGTTGTCCAATTGCCTGTGCCACAAAAAGAGCAAAAAAGGTGTGGATCCCTAAATAAGTTCAAATATATACACACGTTCTAAAATAAATACAACATTTTTAAACGATGACTTGTTAAAATTCAAAATTATATGCAAAATATACAATAATATACTAATAGCTATACAAACATTTGTATGTGCCAGTTTTGATATGCAACTTACAAAAGAAAGTAGGTATACAATATATTTATTGATAGTACAATAATGTGTACGTTGTTGAAGTTAACTGGAAGAACTGATATTGTCTTGGACAATATGAACCAGTGTCAATGTCATGTTTATAATAGTTGATTGGTATAGATTGATAATGCACGTATTAAAATGTTCAGAATAATTGAAATCTGTGTTGCGATTGAGATATAAACTCATTACCAATGTCACTAAATGAAAATGTAGCTAAGTTATCCCGATAGACGTTACATAACATTAGATGATTTTATCTTGCTTGTTTCATTGTTCTAATTCGTAGATAACTTTTCAAGCGTCTTAATTAATTCGCTAAATATGTGCGCTCACTCTGCGCATTACAAGTATAACTTGACACACAATGATTACCTGTGAGAAAAGGTTTCGATCTGGGAGTGTTAACATTCGAAAGTAGTTCAATATCAACACAATATCATTACTTGAATCACTAGAAAAATTAAATGTAAAAACCTGTAGTTGTGTCTTTAATTGTGAGTCGAAATCTGTCGAATAGAAATCCGTCATATTTTATATTAGAAGTATGTTGAGAAGCTTTTATTAACAGCTGTTGTAAATTATTTTACGTTTGGTAACCAGGGTGGTCAAATCAATTTTGTTTTGTACTAATAATAGTATATAATTTTCAAAATAAATTTGACGAAATCGGTCTTCTGTGTTTTCCGTGTGTTCCCACTCAAATTTCGCACTGCTTCGGTGCCTTCTTCTTTCTCGGCAAGGTAGGCTCTTTGATATTCAATTGTTTTTGGTATATTAGGTCCTTAGCCCAAAATAATTTAAAAGAATTATCATTTCTCAGTGATTATAATGTCTTGACTGTCATGGTGGCAATACGCTGTCCTTCTGTGGCTGATATATACCCTCTCTCAATAGTTTTACTAAGATTCTATCACTATATGTAATAAAATGAGGTGACCCTATTGTAATCCATACATTAAAATAGAATGTCGTCATATGCTTAGATATTCCTCTAATTCTTGCCTTCATATCCGTTTCCGTGACATATTCAAGGGACTACTCCCAGCATTGGTGTAAAGATCCAAAATTATTTATTATTGACAACAATGATTGGGCTCTTAGAGTCCATCGAGTTGGACGGACACAAGATCCTAATGCCTGGACATTCAGGCGCTAATTCTGATTTCATTCGAACAAAAATTGAATTACGCTAAGTTGAGATTTTAATTAACTTTGCAATGTCATAGGTACTATCCAATGCATCCTTCGTGAGTTTTATTGATTTGATCTTGTCTGAGCACGCTATGACTATAGCAATATGTATAAATTGCTAGTTCTTCTATCTTCTGAAGTTGAACTGCTACTGCTCCCTTTTTCCTACCATTGCGCTCGCTCCGTCATATCATTGACCTCTCACTTGTTAATAATTAAATTCAAACGTAGTAAAACTTCTTTCACCAGATTATTTAACAAATCGGCTGTTGTACTTTCCGAAACACTCAACCCAACAAAATCTTCTCTTACTTCTAGAATTTCAAAAAACAACCTGTTCTTGATTAGAGGAATTCGTAGTTTCATCTATCATGATCGTATAAAAGTCCGCATTGTTTATTTGAAAGGCTATTTGACGAAGTATAATTTCATGGCCATTATTTGTAATATAGATCATTTTGCATGTCAGATGAAATGTATTCCTGAAAATATAGAAAATTCAGTATATTATATTATGTATCACAATATAATAATGAAGGCCAAAAAGACATTGAATACATTGAATAGCAGAAAATATAAAAAAAACAATATAGTATATTATGTATGACAAAATAAAAATGAAACCGAAAAAGACATTGAATATTGCGACAATTGCTTATTTTGGTAAGGTGCATAAATTATCAGTCAAACAGAGTTTAACAATACTATATATAGAATGACATGCTGTGTGAGGCAAATTATTTTCTGTCAGAAACGTTGCGACGGCCGTATCTTCAAGGAAAAGGTTAATAAAAATTAATATTTACTTGTTGTTAACCTTTTAATGAGGTAATAATAATTTAATTACTACTATTTTTTGCCGCTAGACTTTAATCACGTTTTGTTACTAATTTCCGTGAGAAAAGTAAGTTATCAGATAATTTTTTAACGTATTTAAGTAAATTATTAACATCTTCAAAAATTTTAAAAGGTTTAAATTTATAAATGTAATGTATTCAAATGAAACATATTTTTAAAATAAACTCTGCCTTTAGTTTCTTTAATTCTTAGATCCAATTTAACAGCATGCTTTTATTATAAAACTTTTGTACTTGGGGCTAAGTCTAACAGTGACGGCTGGGGTAGTTCTAACGTCAAAAGCTAGTTCTAAATTTCAAAAGCTTATATTTATTAAATATCTATTCTGGATGTCAGATTTTAAATGTCTTATATGGAGTTAATAATTTTGACTATCCATCTGAGAGGAATGTGTGTTTAGTGTTCTATATATAGAAGCTGCAGCAAAAGTCTAAATTTGTAGAATTCTAATCAGTAGAACTTTTAAAGTCTAATCTACAGTTAGTGTAGACTGGTCTTATCTAATAATTGGTAGGCTAAATACAAATTTAATATGTACAAACTCTACTGTAGAACTCTAGATTTCTAAATTGCTATAATTAGTAACACAAGTCAATTTATTTATAACAAGGACTCTTATTGATGCAAAATCAGTTACCCTATTTAATTATTATTAGGTTATAACAGGTTGTCATATTGTTATCATGCAGATTTTGGTGACAAACCAAAATTATATATAATATACAGGATGGCCCAAAAGTTAGTATACTCTCTGTAGAAAATTTTAGTTTCTAGTGTCTTATATTGATGACTATGCATTAGTTCGGTAGGTAGTGTCTATACACAACTTAAGTTTAAAATTTCTCTTACATATCACGGGCACCAATCAGAAATCTGTATCATATGTAGGTAGTGTCAGAGAGTCATAGATTCATTGAATGTTTATGCAGTAGCATAAAATTGAATCAATACTTCATTTATTTAAAATGCAATGCAAGCTTAGTTTTGAGGAGCGAAAGGTGTGCTTTAAACTTTGGTAGAAGCATGAAAACACCACAATTCTTTCTAATGAATGGCAACATCATTTTGCCACACTTCCTCCCTCAAGCTTATCAATTTACCAACTCAGGGATAAGTTTAATCAGACAGGTGCAATAGTTGATGGTCATCATTCGGGTCGACCTCTCAGTGCTTCTAACAAAAAGAATATGGATTTAGTTGCTTCACACTACATTGAACATCCCTGATCCTCCACTAGAAGAGCATCAGTGGCACTTAATCTACCACAATCCTTGCTACAACATATTTTACAAACCCTTCATATGAAACCTTATATCCCACATTTAATTCATGGTCTAATTGGAGATGACACAGATAGACATCTCAAATTTTTTTGAGACATCTTGATAGAACAGTCAATGATATAAATTACTTACAAATGTTACAAACAACAATTGTGCCTCAACTTCCACTTTGACACGATTTTGATTCAATTCACTTTCAACAGGATGGGGCACCTCCCCACTGGTCCCAAAAAGTCAGAGATTATCTTGATTTTACATTTAAAGACAGATGAATTGGACGTCAAGGGAGCATTGAGTGGCCTCCACATTCCCAAGACTTAACCCCCATGGATTTCTTTCTGTGGGGTGTAGTAAAAAATGATGTCTATTCAAGGATGCCTAACACTATGCAGGAAATGAAGAAATTTATTATTGATTCCTTCCAAAGAATCAATAATAACAGAGATTTGTGTCAAAGTGTATGTAGAAGTGTCATAGATTGGTGTGACAAAATGGACAACAATTTAAATACCTAAAGTAGTTTATTGTTCATTACTATCATGTTTGCGTAGTTTATTGTTCATTACAATCATGTTTGTGTACAAATTTCCCCTTTTTATTAGAAATTAAAATTTTCTACAGAGAGTATACTAACTTTTGGGCCACCCTGTACATGAGTAATACAATATAATTTCTCACAAATATAATCAACAGTCTGTTTTTCATTCATTAGGATGACCAATGCCTAAATTATAATAACTAATTAAAAGTCCACTTATTTAGGAGAAATTTGAGATTCTATGAACAAATTAGTATAGACTCTGTAGCAATACATTTATCTTTTTTATAGACCATCCCATAAAAAACTTTATTTATTTATTAATTATATTTATTTAATACACAATCAACATCCAATTAACTAATTAAATTAAAAGTAGCAAATTCAGATGTATTAAATTCACTGATGTGGGTTGAAAGAGAGTTTGTCACTCTATGTAAAGAATGAGAAATTGTTGCTTGGTCTACATTAAATATATCTGCTATAATAGTTTAAAAAATATTAGTTGCTAAATAGCAAGCACGCACCTGAATATGACACAATATCAGTTTACTATTCATGGTTAATGGTCCAATATCATTACAAATTATATCCATTAATTCAAAAAGGCTTGTGAAAAAAGCCTAAACCAAGAATAGATTTCCATTTCAGTAAGTGAACCATCATGAAGATCAAACACAGGTTTGTAATGTAACATATACAAAATCTGCAATTTTCATGTAGCTAAGGAAATATTAATATATAAACACAATATAGGTTACAGCCCTGGGGCAAATTAAAACCTAGTTAGATTCACCTACTTAACTATTGGTGCATATGGAAATTATAATTTTATTTGCACTCAGCAGTTCTGAGTAAATAAAATTGCATAACAAAGAAATGGAATGTTACCTGCATATTGATTTCAAGAAGTCTAATCTAATCATAGAACCCTAAAGTCTAGACTTCTACATTTGCCTGCATGTAGAAGTCTAGAGTTCTTCAAATTTAGAGTTCTTCAAATCTAATTTTGCATGCATATGGCTTCTGGACACATGAGAAATGTATGGTATCAAAAATTATTGGTTGAAAAATTGAAAAATTGTCCTATGTTGTCATATTTGCAAATCTAATAACTTATAATAATTTTTTTGATAGGAATTATTGCCAAGATTTTTAGTCATGCAAAGCCTAATTTTATATATAAACAGATAGGTATTGCCTAAAATGTAGGGTGTGTCAGGGATAGCTATAAAAAAGTATTGTAATAACTTAAGATATCTGATTTTTGAGTCCCCCAAAGTACTCAAATGTGAACCAGATTTTTTTGCAGAACCAATCTAGAAGCCTGGTTTATTTTTCAAAAAGCTCATTCAATGAACAGGAACACTGATTTCTCAACTCCGGTGGTATATAAAAGGATCTCCCATTTGTAATTTTACTTATTTTGTGGTTCCATTTCTCTGTCTCCTTTTATTATATATTTTTGTTTCAATTATATTTTACTTATAGGGACATATATTTTAGAATTTTAGATTATTCTATTTTTATAGTTATTATTATTTGATATAATTGTCATATTTCTAAGTGTTTATAAGTTCTGGTTAATTTAATTGTACTTTTTTTGTTCATAATCATGTGATTTAATATTGTGTATTTCCTTAATTCTTATCAATTTATTTTAGTTTTCTCATAACATAACATTTCTCAAATTCTATTTCAATTTTCTAATACCCTTTCTTAGTAAGCTTTACTCTGTCACTCTTATGTAGTTAATTATTCTTATTTAGTTGACCTTTCTTTTCAATTTTATTTCTTTCCCCACATGATGCAATGACATCCTGCCTCGCGAAATATATCTGGTTTTGCTATTTTTAATATAGTTTTTACTTGCCACAGAAAAAGACTTCTAATAATTTAAACTTAAGATATATTTTTAAGAAGATTTTCATTTTATGTTTACTTGACATTTTTATCACATATCTATAGTAATATTCTTATCAAATGAAATTATATATCATCGATATTACCTACTATATTTTAGCCTATAATTATACCTAAATACAATAACTTTTGAAACATTTCCTAATTTTGCATAGCTCAAAAGTTTTAAAATATTATTTTGTATTTTTTATTAATAAAATATATTATTATCAGGCCCATAGCTAGCTTTTTTTCTGTGGGAGACAACACTTGAATGGGAGCCAACTAAGTAATTTAAAAATTCCATGAAACTGTAATAACACCCAATTTTTATGGAGACAACCACCAATGACCATGCATGTATAACAAAGTGAATACACTTTTCAAGGAAAAACAAGCCAATACATTTGCAAATACAATATATATTAACACTTGCAAGCTTTTGTACAGATTGTGCAGTTTGCAATTGCAAAAAATGTAATTTAGTTTAAATAAACTATTAAAATTCTTTGTGTTAATGCTAAATGTGACTTCAATAAATGCACTCAATATTATTAGTGTAAATGATTTAGAGGCAGGAGAAGCAAATTGATAATGGTCCAGCAAAATCATAGCTCCTTAACTTGCATATTCAAGCTACTATTTAACATGTCGCTAAATATTTAATGTCTCTTGTCTGAGAACCAAAATAGGTATAGTAACAATAATGATTATGCTATATATATATATGTTGCTTCTGGTTGGCAAACCATATCCAACCATTCATACCATTCACAAACCATATGTACTGTTAGTGAATAATGGGAAATTATACAATTACATTTGTCTTACATCTGTACATGAACAAAAATTCTGCTGGAGAAATCCTAATTTGCCAACCATATGGTCAAGTGTGTACCATTGGAGAATTTTATTTCTATATAATCAGTTATGGGATTGTTTTCATAATATTCTAGCCGCACTTATTAATTATTCAAAGTGTTTTTAATACTCTTGACATGCTGATGAAAAGTTTGTGTTTGTTTAAACGATTTTTTACATATTCGAAAAAACTTAAAATTTTACAATTCTTACAAAATTTTACATATGTTTGGTTTGCGAATGGTATCTGTTAAATTGTAACTGTGATGTCTAAATATATCTACACATAACAAATTATATAGATTTAATTATTAACAATTTGAAAAATTCATTATTAACCTTTTCTTATGGGCATTGCAATGTTTGCATCAGAAATTAATTTGATTCACACAGCACATCATTCTATATTTTGTATTGATTATAGACTCCAATTGGCTGATAATTTATGCACCTTTCCTGTGATGAACACAATTGGTGGCTAAAATATGGGCATTCACTTTTGGCATTTAATGACATAATTGGTTTGACCATCAACTTCACTTTTCATTTCATTTAACTCATAAACATTCATCAGCCAAATCAGAATATAATCCCATTTGTGCTTGGTAATAATAAATAACAAGTCATTCAAAATTTCCTTCTGTTAATAAACAAAATTGCCTTAACCCCAATAGTGATTAATTAAACATTCGATTTAACAGTCTATACTATACTTTCTAACTAAACACAACTACATATTATTGTCTGATAAATTAAATGTACAGCACTGCTTTACAAGTATTTTTATTTGCAATGATTTTTTAATTTATCTTCAGTTAAAATAAATTACATTAAATTTTGATTACATTTTAAATATGACACATCTTTCTATCGATATGTTTTTGATTTTCAGGATTTTTGAAATGAATTACAGTGAACATTATGTCAAAGAATCTGTGATTGGGTCAGGCACTTATGGAACTGTATACAAAGTTAAGCATAAAAAATCTAAAGAATACTTTGCTATGAAAAAAATAAACGTTGACGAGTAAGACAATAAATTGTGTAATAAATTTTTTGTTTTGTTTTCATCTTTGATTATTTTAACTTCTAGAACTGAAGATGGTATTCCAGCATCAACATTACGAGAGGTTGGAATTCTCCTCGAGTTCAAACAGTACAACCATCCCAACATTGTCTGGTAAACATCAAGATATTGTTTTTAAACCTAGCTAACGAATTTCTTAACTTTAAATTTATGAAATTCTATTTCTGTGACGATTTAATGTGTGAATGGTCAAGATTAGAATGGTCGCTATTTCCAAAATTTACTCTAATGCTTTTAAAAACATTTATGTAAATAAAGAATGATTATTTCTCTGTTTATATGGTTGGAATAATTCATACATCATATTATGTATTAGAAAATTGTATTTTTGATTGAGTTTTTTTCGAACAGTCTTGTACACATTGTCGCTTGAATATCAATAATTTTGTTATTCGTGCCTGATTTAAGCTTGAATGAGGTTATTCACAAAAATGGGAGCATAGCTATGATCTTCGAGTATGTCGACTGGGACCTCAAGCGATATATGGAAGAATACAGCAAGCAACACGCTAGTGGTTCAACAAGTATTGGACTTCCATTGAATATAACCCAGGTAATTACTCTTGTTTATTGATAATTACAGCTACTCAGTGACCCTAAAACTTTGTTAACTTGGAAGGAACCATGGATTTCTTGGTTTTCTTTGATTAAACTATAGATTCACCTTCTAAGAATTCAAAGTTGTAAAACTTGGAAAGTCACTTGGAAAGTTTTACAACTTTGATTTCTTTGAAGGTCACTTTGAAAGTCACTTTAAAAGTTTCAAAAATTTGCTTAGCTAAACTACACGATTTCCATAACCATATATTCGAACATTTGAACTTTCAAACATCACCATATAGTTTAGGAACTAGACTCATTTAAAGAAATATTTAATGACCGAAGTCCTTGAACCGAATTCGAGAAGGAGGCTTTATTAAAGCCAACATTCACGATCTTTTATCCTAGTTTAACATCTCCCTTTCTCAGAGCCTCGCTCGTCAACTTCTAGAGGCAGTGGCCTTCTGCCACCAATATAGAGTGTTCCACCGTGATTTGAAGCCCTCCAACCTCCTCGTTAACAACAATGGTGTCCTTAAACTGGCGGATCTTGGTCTGGCACGCACCTTCTCCCTGCCTCACCGGACTTACTGTCACGAGGTAGTGACTCTTTGGTATCGGGCCCCGGAGGTCATGTTAGGCTCCACCTTCTATGGTCCTGAAATCGACATCTGGAGTGTCGGTTGCATTCTCGTTGAGATGGTATGTAAGGAAGAATTCGTCCTGGTACAAATGTAATCATTATGTAATCATTGAATTATGTTGTCATGTTTTCCAGATCACTGGGAGTGTTTTATTTCCGGGAGATTCAGAAATAGATCAACTTCTTCTTATATTTCGGCGATTTGGTAGGCTTCTGTTTTAGTTTGACTTTGTTATTTTCAAATCGGGAGATAAAAAACTCTTTTATACTTTTAAAATAGCAAAATCTCTATTTCGGGACTCACTCTTGTTAAAATAAATTTTAGGAACACCCTACAATTCAACGTGGCCGGGAGTGGAGGACTTTCCTGATTATAAGATCACATTTCCTGCCTTTCAACAAATTGGATACAAAGACCTCAGCCTTCCCAGGGAAGCTTTTCCTCTTGTTGAGGTAAGTGGAACTCTACTTTTACCATTTATTAGAGGTCCTATAGCTATGTAGGGGAAATGAATTAATTAATTGTTCTAAAATAGTCTGATAGTGATAAATTTATTTTGTGGTGTGGGTTCAGTTAACAGCTGAAATGTAAAATAAATTCACAGTTTTATTTATTGATAATGCTGGGGTTGTCTCACTTTAGCAAAATTGAATTTGTGACAAATCTAAACTCGGTTGCACAACTCCTTTTCGGGTTGGTCAAAAGTCACTTCCGGTAAATAATTTTCAATGTCGTTTATTTGATTTTCGTTAAATAGAAAATTATAATTGATTTTTTAGTTGTTAAGTGACTTTTACTGTTGGGATGTTTTCTATCCATTTTAAAAATAAACTATGGTGATCCTTGCTCTAATAATTAATATACTAGCGTAACAATATGAAAATATGCAGAAATATCAGTAATTTTGAACAGTATGTAACAATATGCGATTATTATATATTTTTAATATACATTGGTAATTACAAATTTTCTTTATTTACTAATTTCCTTATTTATTTATTATAAACAACTTCTATTAAAATAAAGTTACATTAAATTTAGTTGACACTATTAGTCAGGTATTATATGAAATCTACAAGAATGCATTCATCTCTGCGAACATTATTTACGAGAAAAGATTGCTTAGGCATGTATTCCTGAAGATTTGATTAAAACTATTGAATAGTTTTAATGAGTTGAACTTTATTGATTAACCATGTTTCAACACTTTAGTGATGACTGAAAACCGCTTTGTGATTTGGAAAACACCGGTTATAATGTTATAGTGTCGGAGAATTTAGGTTGGAGTGCAAAAATGTTAACAAAAAAGAACGATTTAATTGAGTTTCCAGCATTTGGGCCCATTTGACCATATAACAACATTACTAGATTAGTTGAATACTTCTTAATCGATCATTATTATATCTCGGAGGAATTCTATTGCAGGTTTGCAGATTTTGTCGAATAAAGTCTTTAATGGTTTAAGCTACAAGCTACGAACACCCTGTTTTTGACACATTTAGCTCCTCATAAAGTCGTCAAGTAGAATTTGTGGACTCATTGATACTCTAGTCTCCTGTAGAACCCTCCCCGCTTCATTGGCTTTATCTATTTCAAGGTTTACACAAAATGCTACCAGTTTTAAAGAGCTTTGATAATACGATGTTCCGGTGGTTATGCATTGAAACGTTCACGTAATTTATTCCTGCGAGTAAGTAAACATTGCTGATTTGCAGTTTAAAGTCCTCGCGTATACATGCTAACATCAGAAATAGATGGTTTACACTCTAGCTGAATGCTGTTTAGATTTGAATTTAAATTAATAGTATTTACGAGAAGGTTTCGATAAGTTCGGGTACTCGATATCAAAGCAGTACCCTACACGTATAATCTGTTCATCTAAGAAATTGCTGATCATTTCAAGTTATTATCTCTAGGATAGCTTCATTATTTAGGAAAATAACATATGCGAACCTGTCTATGATTTATTACGACTACAAAGCGCAGTTAAAACCACAAGGTTTTCAGAGGTTTTATCGATTCCTCTCGTATAAAAATAAAAACGGTAGTGACTTTTGGACCACCCTATCTATAATGACCTAAGGTGCAGATTTTTAGTGATTCAAACAAAAACCTTAAAACTATTCTCGGGCAAGTTGACTACTATAATTCCTTTTTTAACAATATGGAAAGCTTTAGTCACATAAACTCTATGTCGCAAGTTAAATATCTGCACGTGGCGTTATTTATCAGGACAATTCGCATTGAAAAATTAAATTTGACGATCTGTAGTTTATTTACATTTTTGCACATGTGAGTTATGGAGTTTGTCTATATATTCTATACAGCCAATCTTAATTCTTTTTGTCATATTTTTTAGTACTTATGTAACCCCAAAGTTTTTATATTATTGATAATTGAAGTATTACCTGCTAAATACTTTTTTATAATGGATTTTAGAAACCCAATAAACATATCTAAATAGTAGAAGATTTACTTTGTGTACAAAGGCTGCGTCAAAAAGCATTGAAATGTTATTGTATTCTAACGAAAATATGCTGTTGTTAAGAAATATGAAATCATAATTCCGAAGTTTAGCGGAATTATGCTTTTTTATTTAAAAAATTGATTATTAATATTTTTCCAAATCTGCAATAAAAATGTGAGGGTGCAGGGGTTAAAATACAATTGTATGTACCCACACAACATGAGTATGTTCACTTTCCTTTGGACACTCTCTAAATCTGCTTCCGCTCTAATGTTTAAATACGATTCAAACCCCTGTGTTTATTCATACCTGTCGAAAAGCTAAAATAATTATTGATTTTTCGATATTAATTAAAAAAATAAATTCCATCAGACACGCAACATTTTCATCTAAATATAATATTTGGTTGATTGTAAATCCATTTGTACTATTGTTTATTATATATGAAGCTCTAATAGTGGTTTAATTTGGCCGCTAGCAACTAGTATAGTAAGAAGAATTAAGACATTATTAAGACACCCAGAATGCCTTACAATCTTGTCTTATGTATAAGTGGTTCAATTAATTATGCACGACACCATAGTCCTGGGAGAGTGTGATCTATTCATCCTTCAAGACGGAATAAATTGTTAATCAAATAAGAAATTCTATTATAAATATCTCGTTCAAAGTCTTCGGGCTATATTTAAAGAATATTATATGCATTGTGAGTCAACTCCCAATAGGATATAACATTTATTGGTGGAATCGCAACCTTGCGAATTTTTGTTTAATTACTATTGAATTAAAAATTACTTTGTGAGTGGGTGCCATGTTATTAAATAAAATAAGGCTATCTGTATTGTGAAAAGATGTCGACAGTGTGCCTATACTGAAGATCTTCAGAACGAAATGCTTTTTGTTTATTTCAATTTCAAATAAAATTAATACTAGATCTGTTTTTTTTATTTCTTTTGCAGGCAATGCTTAAGTATATTCCCGATGAACGTCAACCACTGGATAGCCTGAGGCTTCACCCGTTTGTTCAAAACACTGTTATAGTTCCATTGGAGACATTTCAATAAATTTAGCTTTTACTTCAACTTATCGAAAATCATGATTTACTCTCTCAAAATCACTTTGTGCCATAGAGTCATTGTTTATTGTCTTTCTATATTCAGATTTCAAATTTTGTTGGTTTTCTATTGAAATATATTTTTCATTATTTAAATGTTAGGTTTTTATTTATAAAAAAACAAACTTCTTGAGTTGGTAAAAAGTAGAAAAATTAGTAATAAACATTTTAATAAATAATAATAATATTAAAACTATTTTAATAAAAAAAAAAATGAACGAAAATTTTGAATTGTTACACAAGGTTTTTCTCATCGAAATTAATGAACAACTGTAAGGATGTTAAGAAGGATATATCTATAACTATGTACAATTCTAATCTTATTTACTAATTGTTATGCATAAATTGTAAGTTTTTAAATAATTTTGTACGTTCTAGTTACAGAAATAGTATCCAATTCGAATTCATTTGCTAATAATTAATCAAAAATAATCTACGTTAATTCAAATTATTGGTAAATATTTCAAGCTTTAAAAATCAATGAATGAGAAATGATCCACACGCATTTCACGGTACCTCTGTTTACCTCTATTAACTTTTTTTATGTTTTTAATAAACAAGAAATTCGTATGTCATTCATTTTACACCAATAATAGTTTAGTACGAATAATAAAAAAAATATTTGTCAAAAAATAGTTTTGACATTTAAAATTTATAAACCGAAATAATTGCCATTTAATTAAATATTTAATGCGTTTTGATATTTAAAATTATGAACATGACTATCTTACTCAAACTGGATATAAGTAGTGCTTTACAGTAATTTAGTATATTTGTTTATCTTAATTCTAGAAATTAGATTTTAACAAATTGGAATTTTTTTGACAATTTTTGTTATTACACATGATAAGTATTTTGAAAAACATCTTTTTATATGTAACATTAGTAGGTAATATGTAATAATAATCTCGGTTAGGTAAGTACGCAGTAAATCATATACCGATGCTATAATGATGTTTCACTGAATATGTATAGGTACATAATGAATGATATTATAATATACTCTAAATAGAATATTTCAATGGATACAGGCATAAAGACAATAAAATTGTTGTCCTGATTTCTTCAAGATATTACTGAATAGATTTTGACGAACACTAATAACGCACTATCAGGAATTGTGTAATCTAAATCCGTCTAATATTAGAATTATTTATAAAGTTATTGATCAAAATTAATCAATTAATAAATCAAAATTGATCATAAATTAAAACCTAAATGGTTTTAAATCATTTTCATAAAAATTAAAATCAAATATCCACATGAAAAAGTAAATTTTAATCCTGGAATCTCTTTATTATCACCTCTATAATATTGTGCCGAAATGCCAAACGTAGGCATCTGAATTATGTTTATATTATTCTGCAGGTATGTGTTATAAAGATTTGTATTCAGAGAATTACTATACATACACTGATAATTTCGGATATAATTATATTAGAAGAAAAAAGGATTGTCTATCACAGATTATATAGATAAATCCTTATTATATAGAGAGGGTTACAACATATGTTTAGTTTCTGGAATTCATCAATAAATTGGTAATTGGATGAATCGAAATTTGGGGGCTGTAAAAAAGGTAATCCTTAAAAAATTATTATTTATTACGTCGGTGCATGACACAGAGATACAATATTAATACATTTATAAATATTAAATAGTTCTAATATAGATTGGCACAACATACTTAGTATAAGGATAATTAATTAAAGGAAAAAGATTATTGTACAAAAGATATGCAAAAGAAACATATTTAGACTTAACTGGTAATTCAATTAAAACATTTATTCAATACAATCATAAACTACAAAGAAGAAAACTGAAATAAAGAAAACTAATCGAAGAAGTTTTTCTTTACTCAATATAAGAAAGCAACTTTTATGAAGTTATTCAAATAATACCTACAATTAATAAATACTAAGTACAAATCTTATAGACACTAAATATAGGTACATAAAATGTCTATGTAGAATGTCAGTTGAGATTTATAATTGAAATATAATTAAAACTATTACCTGAGTAAACTTAGAAAGTATACAACTAAACTTTTCAGTGACACAGCTACATGAGGAGGGGGAGGGGTCCTATAGGCCCCACCAGATTGTTCTAGCCCCCCCCCCGCCATAGTAAATATAAAAAAAATTATGTTCCTAAATCATACCTCCGATTTTGATTGCCCTCCTGGCGCATTAAACTGAATTAATGCCTCGATTAATGCTACGCCACTGCTGATTATATACATTAAAACCATATATAGATCCAAATTAAAAATACGGTTCACTTATGTACCATAATTTGAAACTGTTCACAAACAACAAAATCAAATTATGAATGCAATAGTGAATAAATAAGAACTTAAATAATAATAAAAACTAAATACATAACGCAACAGATGACCACTGATACATAATTAACCTCCCTTACAACAACTCTTCCTCGTCTTCTGTCCTCACATCATCTAATTCGAGTTTCTGCAATAACAAATCGACCTGAGACACACTTGGGGGCAGCTCTCCATCTCCATCCTCCTGTTCTACGATCATGAGACGGACGCTCTGGGATCCGCACATTCGGCACTGTTTAACCAGTCTGATTAGCCGAGTCAGATCACAAAAAGAGTCACCGTTCGAGCATTCAGCCTCCTCTCCACTACAGCTTGGTTCATCAGTGGCGAGTTCTGAGTACTCCGGTTGGGGACCACTGCTCCCCGAAGCGTCACAAACGATTGGAGATCGACGGCTTTGACCACCAATGGCAACCAGGCGTGTCTGAACTCCTTGGCTGATAGTTTCTACTGGAAAGCCTGCTGAACTATTTTCATGCAGCTGGTCCGTATAGGATAGAGCCAACGATTGTTGAAGCGCGGTGTAGCTGTGGTCGTCCTGGAAACCACTGCTGCAATAACTCCAAGATGGCGGAATATTTGATTGAAGAAGTCCAAGATCGCTGAGGAATCGGAATATTGAATTCATGAAAAATGGTTGTAGCTTAAAATATTGACATTAACAAAAATAGGGACAACTAATTAGAAGAAAATTAGACACAAATTCTAAGAATTCACAATATTTAGTAGAATTGAGTCATTATTTGGTCAGATTTTTGACTTTGTTTATCCATTTAATGGCTTTCTAAGCCCTTTTTGATTTTAGTCGAATGTTTCTTTCCAGTATTCGTTTGTCATTAGCCCATTGTAGTTATAATAAATTCTAAATAGTTACATCATATTTTCACACACTAGCTATTAAAATTAATTCGATAAATATTTCAGAAATTAACGTTTAAAAACTGCGAAAAACTGATTTTTAGAAACATTTCTTAAGATTGAAATAATTTAAAGAATCTAGTGTGTAGCTTCACTAATTAACTGAAAGGTTATTTGAGGACAAAGAAGTTCACACAAACGAAAATGAATTAATCAATTTATTGAGATAAAATATAATTGTACAACAATTTATTGATATAAAATATAAAAAAAACACATTTTAAAAAATAACTACAAAATTAAATATTTGATTCAAAAAATATGTTTTATATTTTTTAAATAACTAGAAAAAGAAAGAATGATAGACAATAATGTTGTTGAGATAGTAAGTGAAGTGGTTCAAATAACAAAGCAAGCAAAACACAATTACTAAAAAGGAACACATACAAAATAAAAAATACACAAACAAAATCCAATAGACAGACTATCGCTACTTGAGAAATGAGCATAGCTAGAGGTTAGGGTGTCCTAACGACGTGGTCACATTTATTAGAGAGGATTTTATCATCATGCATTCTCTGTGCACGAAATTAGTGGATAGAGGAACAAGACTTCTAGGCAATCGGGAATCAACGTCTACAAGAGGAAAACACTGTACAGGTTACACCGAAGAGACAAGAGGATGGGCCGGGAGGAAAATATTTACACTTAAAATAGGATCGAAATAAACTTAAATAACAGCACATTTAGATATACTATATAATAAACGTTAATTAGAGAGCTGAGCAAATTATTTGTGATAACTTGAAAACAATTTCGTTTGTATGAAACAAGGTAACTAAGCTTGAAACGTGTTGCTAAGGGAAATAATCAAATGTAAATATTGGTATGGTTTTCACTTGAGTAAATATAACTATGTTATAAACATGAATTCTTCTTACGATAAATTGAATGTTTAGATTTAGTGATCCTTGACTTTCGCTATAGAATACAATGTTTCATCATAATAAATATGCGTTCCTCGGTATGTCTAATACTCTGTGTCTTCAACTATTCTACCCTCACAAGATTGTATTTGCTACATACGGATGTAAACACGGTAAACATTGAAAGATCGCAATTGAATGATGAGACAGGTGCTGATAATCGATAGAATACTATTTCAGTATAGGTGCAGTTTGTTCTAGCAATAAATTGCACTTAATATCAAATGTGGAAAGTTATATAAAACAGTACATGCACTAAGTAACAAATAAAGGGATTCAAAAAGGTGGCAGTTACAAAATTAATCAATTAAATAAATATAAAAAAGTTTCACCTGGAGGCAGACTTTTTAGGTAAAAGCTTTTTGCGTGGCTTGGCATCATAGAGTTTTTGGTCAATGACGTAATCAATGACGCTATCTTGTATAAGATATTTGACACTCTCACCACGTCGAAATGCTCGACGCACCTTTGTGGCGCTCATTTCGTTTCCAATCCACTCAGTGACAACTGTGATGTTGTGCTAAAGGTGATTGCGAAGAGGAGATGATTGGAAAATTGAAAAGAGAGGAGATGATTGGAAGATTGAAATGAGAGGAGACGATTGGAAGATTGAAAAGAGAGGAGATGATTGGAAGATTGAAAAGAGAGGAGATGATTGGAAGATTGAAAAGAGAGG
>JAUZNC010021479.1:0-19431 GCA_034780395.1 Vannuccia rotundouncinata
AAGCCAGATAGGTCACGTGAATCTCTCGACCAATCAGAAGACGAATTGGTTAGGAAAGGCTCATCACCTACTACTAACCAAAAACAAAATAATTACTTAGTACATTTTGATGTATACTGTTAACTACAAGCAAATCTTATTCGTATATGCATGATTGACATTACATTGTATATGACACAGGTTTTGATGTGTTGTTTCCTTAAAACTGTGCTTTAATTTAATTTTATTACATACCATGTTTGACTAAAATGCATTTAATATGTTAATGTAGTTGTATTCTTGACTGCAGGTAAATAGTTTTCATGCAAAATATATTTAGTTATGCATTTTTGTTTAATTTAACACATAAATTGGTCATTTCAACATTTAAAATAATAATTTAAACGGGAAAACACTACTATATTTGAAATTTGGCGGCCATATTTGACGCCATCTTGTTTCTAGAGAGTTGCCCAAGGATGACGGTTTGTCATCCGTCGGATTCTTAATTGAGACACTTATTCCTTCTAATATATGCAAAAAAAATCTATGCAACTCATTGCAAGGTTCATTTTAACTACGGCAGGACTATTGAGGTGTACCTTGTTCTTAAGAATCTGAACTAGGGATACCTACCTACCTATCCGTATAAAAACTCACGAGTGAATTAACAGATTTATAAAAAAGCTAAATTATTCTTTATATACGTTGTCCATTATTATGACTCATTCGATCGATATATTAGGGTACCTTTTACTCCACATTACAGAAATGGCTGCAGCTCTTTGATACAAAAGGAACTGGCGAAATCACCTTGGAAGAATATTGTGGAGTTCTCGGTCTGGAACCTAAAAAAGTGTAAATTTTAGTTGACTCCATTTTAATTTTTTCATACGTTCGAGAATTAATTGAATCATTTTACAAATCGGTTTAATAATTAAAAACTTGAATTTTACTTGTAAGAAAAGATTTACAATATAGGTATAAACAATCCTATTTTTATAACAATGGTAATTTCTATACTTTGGTTTTGTGTCCAAAGTATACAAAACCAAAGTATACAATTATAGAATATATAGAATATATAGAATAATATATAGAATAAATTCTTTTTTCTAAATTAAAATAAATGGACTTTCGCAGAAAGGATCAAAGAGCTTCAAAACTCCCTTCGGACATTACCGTGATATCTGCAGATATGGACAAAGATATGCAACTCAATGTCATTGACGTGGTCAGACAAGGATTAGAAAAGTTTGAAAGTGAAAAAGTAATTATTTGGAATGTTTTGTGAAATTTTTGCTAAAATTCGGTTGAAAAGTTTACCGCGGATCGAAATGTTCTGTCATTTATTTCAATTATTTAATGTTTTAAAATTTACAATAATATTTAGGCCTATTATGAATATAATCTCACGATTTTAAAATGTTCTTTTATTTTAATTTAATAATAGGACATTGCGAAATTTGTAAAGCAAGAGCTGGACGCACAATTTGGAAAGCTTTGGCACTGTATTATTGTGTTGGGCCAATATTGGTCCTATTATTCGTATGAGCCAGAATTCTCTTTCGTCTTCAAGCTTGGAAAGCACATCTTTATCTTATTTCGCACTCCAGCTTTCTAATTTTACTTCATCATATATATAAATACATGTGTTTTGTTTAATTTATGTAGCTGGATTTTTAGTTTATACATTTTTTTATTGTATTTAAAAAATGTTGTAATAATAATGTAATTAAATTTTGAATTTATTTTGAAATTAAAGGTTTCTTGCATAAAGTTTTGAAAATGTTAAATATCTAGAATTTAACAAATTAATTTTAAAAAATTAAAAGATTGGGTTAGGGGTGATTTTTAGTTATGTGGATTATCGCATTGGAAAATTCAACTAAGAAATACAATAATGTTATAACGATAAAAACTTATAATAAAAGTAAAAAATAATTTTGACAAATAATGTAACCTAGTAACCTTCCTGTTTGCACTTTATGTTAGTAACTCTTTTTCTCCTTTTCGTTGCAATTTATGTCAATGATAATTTTTGAAATCAATAAACGTTTCAATACCTCCAAGGACACGTTCTGCTTTACGATCATTGAAAGTCAAGATGGTTGTCCCTGTGTGGTGTTCCTAACTGAAACTTCAAAACCAAAATGCAGCGACAGATGCCTTTGCTGTAGTTCTACTGAACAGCCATGATTGGATCATACAGACCGGTGAGCCTTACATCCTGTATAGGAAAGTGGTTTGAAAGAGTGATGGCGAACAGGATAAGGTACAAGATGGAGGAGAGTGGAAATCTGAGTGAGTGACAAGCAGGGTTCAGGGTGGGAAGGAGTGTGGAGGACCAACGGCTACGGCTGACGCAAGATGTAGATGACGGCTTCCAGAACAGAGAGAAGACGGTGCTGGCTCTGTTTGACTTCGCGAGAGCCTATGATAAGGTGTGGCGAGATGCTTTACTGTGGAAACTGATGGATTTCGGGGTGAGCACGAAGATTATAGCGTGGCTACAGAGCTGGCTAGCGAACTGGCGTGTGTTTCGGTGCAGGGAGTGTGGAACAAGGAGTACTTGTTCGAGAAAGGACTACCGCAAGGGGCGGTGCTCTCTCCGTTGCTGTTCCTGGCCTATATCAACGACTTGATCGAAGAAGTGGCAGAAGAGGTGAATGAGAGTGGATTCGCGGACGACCTGGCAGTGTTGGCGAAAGGCAAAGTTGTGAGTGATTCGACAAGGAAGGTGCAGAGGGCGACGACGAAGGTTTGGGAGTGGAGTAAGAAATGGTTGATGGTGGTGAGTGAGGGAAAGTTCTCGGTCACACTGTATTTCAATGACAATGCAGATAAGAACATGGATAAGAGTTATGATGAACGGGGAGAATCTGAAGGTGGAGAAGCCTCCTACTTTCCTAGGAGTGATGTATGATGGGAAGCTGACGTTCGGAAACCATGTGGAGAAACCCATTGAGAAGGCTAGAAAGAGAATGAAGATACTAAGAGCGCTGGCAGGCAGAGATTGGGGTGGAGCAGGGATTTGATGAGATGCACTTACGTGGCATGTGTGGGCTGGTGCACAAGGTAGAGGAGCAGCTGGTTGGACTGAGGGATGAAGGGAAAAGGATCGAGCTGACATGGGTACCCAGTCACTGCGGTATAGAAGGGAATGAGATGGCGGACAAGGCGGCGGACTGGGCGGCAAGGATGGACCAGAATGGAGTGAGATGCAGTTTTGATGGGATAAAGAGAAGGATCGGGGTTTGCGAGAAGAGGAAAGAATGGAAACACGAAAGATCTGAGAAAGTGTACGAGAAGAAGAGGAGCGAAGAGTGCTGGAAGGTAGAGAGCGGATGGAGTAGGGATGAAGCGGTCAGCTTGTCGTGGTTCAGATGTGGCCACTCATTAGAGCTGGAAAAGTATAGGAAGAGAATCGGTCTGGCGGAGGGAGGATTGTGCAGGAGGTGTGAGGAAGAGGAGGAAGATACAGACCATGTATGAAAGTGTGCCGCAGGAGTGAGGAAGAGGGAAGAACTAAAACTGGAGGACCTAAGAGACGTATGGCAGAAACCCGAGAAGGAATTGAATTACTGGAAGTGGTGGAGGAGGGTCCGACTTAAAGACCAAGGATGACAACAACAACAACCACAATCTCGTCCATCAACTCGCTCCAACAAATGGAGCCAATGCTTTCGCTTTTATAAATCAGTGACATATCGATCCTATCTTCTCCAAGTTCTGATCATTTACTCTTCATATTATAGTCTATTGGATTATCTAGTAGTTCTGCATTGGTGTATGCGTGGTACGCAATCTTTTCTTCATATCTCTGCTCAATACCCTTTTGCTTTTGGAACTTTTCAGAGGACGGTTCTTGCCGTAGAGATTCATTATAATATATAACTTGTTAAGGGTTTTGTCATTTGTCCTGAATTAAAAGTGTTGAATTGTGCAAATGTTTCTCTTGTTGTATGAATGGATCGTCTCGACAGACTGAGATCAAGAAATGCAAATTATCAAAAACAGTCAAATGGAAAGGATGCACCGTGTTGTGATTGCACAATGCTAAAACCTAAACACTTAGATGTGTTCCAAAACTTCTTAAACTCATTGTACTCCACTATATTTTCCCATGTATTCCTTACCAATCCTTGATTAAAATATATCACGAAAAATGTTTTCGGACCTTTCTTTATTTTTCTCCATATAAACTTCGACCATTACAATTTCTGATGAGTGATTGTTTTTTTTCTAACAACTCGGAGAACCATTTCACCGCCAGCCTCGACAACTTGTCGTCCAAAAACCTTCTTATTGTCCAGAAATTCCACACTGTATCATATCGATTGATATAATCTTACGACATCATATACAAATTCAAATAAAAATTGAAAAATATACATAAAAATAAATATAACATATTTAAATGGAACATAAATCACCGCTAACAAATTTTTATGGGGTGTCACTTTATATTTTGACTAAATCCTTTTCACTACATTTCCTCTATGGCAATCAGCTGACCATGAAAGAGTTTATGACCATCCTTTTCATCAATTAGACACCCTATTGAATAAAGATATAGATTATATATAATTATAATTATAATAAATAAGGATTCTATTCTGTTAGAACCAATGACTTATATATTAATTATCTAGACCGACAAACTGACTAATATTCAATAATAATAAACTTCCGCGGAGGAATATATCTATATCGATAATCAATGCCAAACTGAAGGGCGGAAGTTCAACATTAACTCTATAATTAATGAAATTTATAAATTAATCGATAAATATTGATTGAAAACCCTCTTTAAAACGAAACTAATACCGTATATAATTAAAATGCGCTCTGGACGTTTTTTGATCAGTTTGCCGGTCTAGATAAATAAATATAAGTGAATGGTCAGAACCTAAATAAATACAAAAGGAATTCCATCAAATACATATAATATTATTAGTAATACACACGTTTGCACACAAATACTTCTTGCATAATAAAATTATTATTTAATTATTAAATCTAGCTACTCGTAAAAAAAATATTTTTATCCAGTAAAATATTAAATTTAGTAATTAATATACTGGTAAATGCTAGGAAAATTATATATAAAATATGTGCGGGAATTTATAAATGTTTGAAGTTTTGTTTTAAACAGCATTAGTTAACAATAAATTTTAGTTTTTGAAATCGTTTAAAACGTCGTGCACAACAAGCGTTGGTGAGAAATTTATAAATATTCTTTTATAAAAAAGATTATAATTACAGTAACGATTGAATTATAAAAGTAAAAAACTAAACTATTTTACCTGTTTACTTTTATTTATTTTAACTGTTAACGTGTATTATTTAATCGATTGAGATTAGGTAACAATTTACTATTTAATGCATACTATTTAATGATATTACTGAATGCTTCATATAATACTGCTACTATTATCACTTAATTATATTTTAAAAAGATATACAACTAATTCTAATTGGGGATAGCTCATATTAAAAGGTAATTTATTTTATAATTATCTATTCTGGACTGTTAACCAGTTAAATGCGGATTACTATTTCAGAAATCGTGCAAAATATTTCTTGTATATTAGACACATTTCACAGTGTGTATTATTTCCATAGACATTATATATATATCTATACTTTAAACTAGATCTGCAATCTAAAATTATTGCATTTAAAATTTCTTGCCATCATGTTAGGCAAAAAACTTCAATTTGATTAGTTGATTTGAACTTATAAGCATATTACTTCAATTTAATTAATCAATTTCAAGTTTTTTCACTGTTTTTTGCCTAACACGCCGGCTAAGCATTTATTTTTAGATTGCAGATCTAGTTGTAGTTTTATAGTGTAATGTCTATGATTATTTCTCAATATAATTATTAGTAACAAGTTTAGATTGGTAAAATGCACCTAATATATGTTAAATATACTTAATATTCATATTGACATTGGAAATTTGTCATATCAAAATGTTTATTTTTGAAAATTAAGTTAATGATGCAGATACATATTAAGATTATAATTTTGTCTATAAAATGATGTACACAATAAAATTTGTTACTGCAAAGTAATTTTATTCCTAATATATAATAAATTGCATGCTCTTTTGTAATTTCCCACATTTAATTTTTTTAAAGCCGCATTTCCCTGTATTTATATAAAATATTATTATATATAGAATTATAGTCAAATATTTTTTTGAATGTGTTTAAACATTGGATCATCAATAGTAATAAAATCAATACAAAACCTTAAACAAACTTATTTCTAGACATCACCCTTGAACATCAAAAACATGGTAAAAACATTGAAAACCTATATAATCAATAATATTGATTATCCAAAATCAAAAATGATTGTCAAAAAAAATATTCTTATATATGTTATACTGAAATATACTTCATTTTATAAATACAGGGAAAAAGTGCCATAAATTAAATTAAAAAAGTTGTTAAAATATTAATATAGCTACTTATTATAATTAGGGAATTACAACAGATTTCTCTATGAACCACAGATATGATCTAATAGACTTTGAATTTGAGTTTTCAGAGTGTTGGGTATATAATTTAGACTGTAAAAACATGGGACATAGTATTTATAATAGTAATGTTATTTCCAAAGAATGCCCAATGAATTGTTCATGACCATTGCCATTCTATTGGTGGTTTCCTAAATGTGGTCCTCAACAAAGATTTATTGCAATCATGTTTTTTCAGTCAAAAAAGGTATTGAGCTCATCTTGAGTTGTCAATCAAAGCAGAATGAAGAAATAAACAGGAAAAGAAAAAAAATAGTATTAATGAATAGCAGAAATGAAGGAGAAATGACAACACTTGGAAGATGATATAATTAAAGGATTTGGTATTGTCTGTTAATGATTTCTCATAGAATGCTTGAAGAATTTGTAGTTAAGTTGGCAAAAGACCAACTCAGCAAATACTATGGTCAACTTGGTGAATATAATGGTTATCTTGGCAAATACAATATTCAAGTTGGCAAATTGTTAACTCAGCTAATGGTCTATTGGTGTCAGTGCTATATATAGGACAATCACACTGTCACAATATTTTAAACTATTTAGTTTACACAAATTTAAATTTGGACTATTTTATGTTATTAAGTATGATTTAAACCACACTATATTTAAATAAATCTATTATATGAAATTAATTAAGTAGTTACAAAAAATATTATATAAAAAAGTGTAATAAGAAAATTGTAGAAAATGAAATAAATTCAAGAATATATGTAAATATCTATTTATAAAATCTATATATATTTATATCTATATAGAAATACAATAAACATATTTATTTATTGAAATATCTGATTATCAGCAAAATTATAAACTATAACATAATCTTACCAAAACACAGAAAGAGTAACCATGAGTATGAACAAGAATTTGTTTTCCCTATTGTGATGAAACCTCAATCACTTCATAGGCACCTTGTCCATTATCTGGAATATCTTTTAGTTCCACAACCAGATCTTCTAGTGAGAATTCTTGTAGTGAATTGATTACAGACACATTCTCTGCTAATGTCAAAAGTTGAATCTGGTTCATGGTCTGCTGCCCTTTCAATCCCATCCATCATCTCTTCATTTCCCTCATGTAATGTGATCTGTGCCTCTTTAATCATGATCTCTTCATTTCCTTTATCAGCTTATATGTTCACCAGCTTCCCAGCATGCAATCAAACTGAACATCACCTTCCCCACAGACCATTTGATGATACTCTTCAATACTTGTTTGTGTTTTGCAAATTCGAAGTTGCCACCTGTTACAAATGTTGCATGCTATGCTGTGTTGGTGTGGTTGAACCTTCTGTTGACAAACAAGACAGTTGTCCATTATCTACAGATTTTTTGAAGCCTAATTTAATTTTCAATGTTTTATAGCATATAATAATTTCTTGATACTATTTTCATTGGCTGGAATATGTAAAGCCAGATTGAAACAACTCAAGAGACCTATTTTGTTTAAACAAACAATAATTGTAAAAGCATGGGTCCACTAAAATTGCAACTTATCCTCTCTTAAGACTATGTCAGTGTAAGTTAATTATATATTTCCCCAAGTTAACCCAGTATATTGCTGAGTTAGCATTTGCCAAGTTGGTCTTTTGCCAAGTTGACTAAGTACCATGTGGAAGAACTGAAGCAATTTTCATATTTTGCAAGGGCAAATGCTCTTTGTGATGCTTTTTTAGTGAAAGAAAAACAATTGAAGGAACTATAGTCTCCATTTTGAATAAGAAAATTAGAAACTTATCCTAATTTGTCTTATCAAATGTCAATACTTCTAATAACTGAACTAACAAATAACTGAAAAAGATTGTTATAATATATTGATAGGTATTCTATACATGTAACAACTGGTTATTGTTACTCTTTTTTTCTAATCATTTTCACACACATTTTCCTAAGCTGACTCTTTAATGTACCATGTTTCCTCTAATATAACAACCAGCTTTTTTCATTAATACATTTGTGACCTGGCTTCTATTGGAGGCATGGGTTCTCTTTAAAATGTAAATTAAGAAGTCAGTTTATGTTGCTTTATTTAGTGTGAGAAGACATGGTAAATAGTTATCTTAAGATAAATCATGTTTTATTTCCATCTTATTGGAACACATTCAATCCCTTTGTCTTGTATTCACATTTATCCTTCATAGTCTTATCCATATATGTAATGTAGTCTACAGTCTTATCTTACTCATTGCTATAATATACACTCTTGATTGTATGTTATAATTTTATTTTCTGCCTATGTACTATATCTGATTTAGTATTATAGTATTATAATAGCATTATTACTTGTCTGGTATTTCAGAATTAAAGATTGTTGTATAGATATTCCGTAATAGTTTTACTATTTGTTATAATTTTAATACTTTTTTAAAAATACCTTAAAAGTCTCAAAATACCTTAATAAAAGCCTCAAAAACAACTGTTTTTACCCATACATTTACCCAAAACCTGTTCCATTTTTTATCTGCTGCAAAGGGGACAAGATTTGGCATTGTTACAGCCATGTCTAATGGTTTTTAACAACCAGGTTGAAGTGTGTACCATAAAACTTATTAATTATATTGCTCAACCCCATTAATAAGTTAATATTTAAATTATGTTTCAGTGGTTGAGCAAGACAATTAATAAGTTTTATGGTACACACTTCATTTATCACATTAACATCTAACATGTAGTCATATATAAATATTATATATGGAAATGATATAGTTAACTATTATATTATTAGTTTATTATAATAGTTATTAATTCACCAGTAATCTGGTACAATTTTTTTTGATAATTATAAGAAGCAGCTATACTTGTTATAAACTTCTAATCCTACAATTATTTGTGTGATGTTACCACTCTTATGGTGGTATGTTTGTGAAATCATGATTATTTATTGAATGGTTTATCATCAGAGTAAGTTTATTTGGAACATCAGATTCATAAAGTCAATTCAATAAAGTTGTATTAGTTTACTACCAATAAATTTAATCTCATGCAGATATCATATACTGCTGTCAAGTAGTGTAAACATTTGTAAATTAATATATTTAGTCTTATGGTCTACTACCAAGAGGGGATAAGTATTATTTGATTATTTTGATTCAGTTTCTTGTTATCATTGGGAAAAGGCTGGATATATAATGTGGCAAATGGGTATTTTTTAAATTTTATAAAGTTATATGTACTGTTGTGTAATACATTGCTAAGATTTAAAATATCTTGATAATTTTAATCCAGTGTATGATAAAAAATGAGTATTTAGTTAACATACATGAGTATTGATGCAATTACATATATTTATTACATGTGTGTGTGGCAGCTCACAGCAATAGTCAGGTAATGGAGAAGACAAAAGCCTTTAAACACTTGAAAAAGTCTCTCTCCTATCATACTCTAAAATCTCCTTATATTTCTGGTTGATGCTTATGACATTTCCTTTGCATACATAGTCCAGGTACCCAGATGTCCTGATTGTCCTTAATAGTCCTTATTTTGAGAGTTGTCCTAATTAGTCCTAATTTGCATGGTTTAAAATTTTCCAGATTTATGTGAAATTTTGGGTCTAATTTTTAATCATTTTTTAGATAAGTCATGTATAAAAACACATACCCATACACCCCCATCTCATCTAGTGTAATATGTTTACTTTATAATTTTATTGTTTATACATACTTTATTTGAATCTGTTATAAGGAATGAAGATTGAAAATTTTTGCACTATGTATGAAAATACTGTATAAATATTATTGACAATTAACAATTTTGCACTTCTTGTGAATTATACTTCACTCACTGTCCTTGCTCTTGAAGGTTTCATGATTTTAAAATGAGGCATTCCCATGCCTTAAAATAGGATACCAACATTGACTCCCCCATATAGTTGTACTTAATGGTGACAAACCTACAGACTCAATGGCCATATGCTTGAAATCTTAAGTTTTGGACTAATGTGTGATATTTAGAACCTTAAAAGTGTGATTCACAATTGAATATCAGCCAATAAATAATTGATTAATTTTTTATTGAGCAATAAAAAATCATAACATTCATTCACAATAAAAATGTATCTGCCAATAAATATATAACCTGCTGATCACAATTAACATAATAACAAAATAAGTCAACTCAGGACAATTAAAGTCTACTGTGCTGTCTCATTCTACACACCAATTTAATCAGCTCAGTTCAATATTTCTCAGATTTTTATTGCCCAATTATTAATCAGATGATAATATTCTATTGTGAACTACATTATGGGCCAATAAAAAATCAACCAATATTTTAATGCCCAATTATTTTAATTGTGAATCACCCTTAAAGCATATAAAAATGAGCATGCTTGAAAATTTTTGAACATAATATGTCCTACAGCTACCTGGCTATTTTGTACTTATAGGATGAGCACAGATTGAGAGGGTATATGTAAACAATAGGCAGTAACTTGTTAATTTTATTACTAAATGGGAAAATACTATATTGAATATTACATTGTGCAAAGTTTTAGTAGTTAAAATATGAAAGAATACATCTCATAGATATATTATTATTTGTTATATATATACACATACAGATTGTCAAAATATTGTATATGGAGCCAAATAAATAAGTCTTGCTGTGCATTAGATAAAATCCTCCTTTTTAATAATAATATGGTGATGTTATCTTGCACTAATATTTGTACAAAATTTGAGACCTTTATAATTTGGCATTACTCCACTCCAGCTTAAGTTAAAGTAGATAATATGAAAATTAAAAGGAGAAAAATTTCATTAATTTAAATTAGCATTACAGTATATATATTGGTATATCATTTTTTGACAATATTTAATTTATCAGTGTTGTTATTTTTGGAAGTATTTTTTTAACACAATGCATAGATTAAGCTTTCTAGGTTGAATGTACTGTGTTTTTCAGTATAAGGGACGGAGTTGATTTTAACACACCAAACTGGTTTTGTAAGAAGATTTAAGGTTGAATATTCCAAATTGTCTACCTAAGGTGACTTGGGTTTTGAGCACACCATTTCTAAATAAGTTGACATCAGACAGATATTGTTCTTAAAATTGCTACTTAGTTTTGAGCACACAGCCTATGACATTTTTGTTTTTCTCAGATGTAAATAGAATATTTGTTTACTTTGAATATTTCTTATAAAATGTTTACTTAAGTTTTAAAAAGTTTTGTTATCTACTTTGACTAAATGGAATTGAGCCAAACAGAACTACTGGCTAATCATGACACATTGATCAATATTTTTCCTATTGCTACCATTATAGTAAAAATAGTTAATTGGAACACTTGAATGAATTTTATATTTGCAAATAGGAACAGCTAATCAATATATGAAATAAATTCCTACCTTAATTTGGGGATTTTAAATAAACCTCCATGTATTTCCTGTAATTAGGGTAAGAGATTACATCATTGTGGTTACATCACCTATTCAGTTAATGGTACCCATTTATATTGTATCAGGGTGCCAACTCAACTGTAAATTTTGAAATTGTCATGGAAATTTGTTTAAAGTATGTATTTCAATAGTATATAATGTATGGTTGAAGAGTCCCATGTACATCCGTTCTGGCAGAACTTCCACATTTCTTCTCAATTACCCTGCTGACACCTTCGTTGCAAAAGTAGAAATAATCTGGGCACATGGCTTCCCTTTCCCATTACTCATTCAGAACAAATGCTGATTTGTCTTCATTGTTTAAATTAATTTTTCTGACAGTTCCATTGTACAACAATTTGGGATATCATTTTTCCTTAATTATGGTCTTATTCCTGTTTTCTATGCCAGACTTGTTACAAATCACTAACTTCGATTTTATTAAGTTTCCTTCAATGAAACTTTTAATATGGTTTTAAAGCAGCAGGTGAAGTTCAGAATATTAAAATCACTGACAAGTGATCCCATCCCTTTGGTCTTCTGGTGCAAGGTATGAAACGTATCTAGAAGCCAAATAAAGCAAGAAAGAATGTGCTTCAAACAAATGGAAAGCTACAAAAAAGCAGTTTGAATGAAAAGCAAATAAAGCTCTTAAAAGAGTATTTAGTTTACATTGTTAACATGATTATTGTACCTAATCTGTTTATGTAATAAACGTCCAATTAGAAATCAGATGTAATAATTTGATTTTCTTGAAAAGTGTGAGCACCCTGTGTATGTATGATGTGTACTGATATCATTGCTATGTACCATTAATAAAATCACAATTTATATAGTGAATTGGCCCATCATGTGGGACTGTCATTATATAATCTTGACTACAAAGGCTGCCTTAAAATATATGTTTAATTGCTAATGTTTACAGTTAAATATGTTGAAAAAATTTTAATTAAGAAAATAAACTATTTTAGCCCATTATAAAAAATGAAGAATTTATTTTAATCTCTTCCTCACATTTTGATAAGCAAACATTTGCTACTGAATCCAAATTAAAGAGTAACTATAGTGTGCATTGTTTCCCTCATCTAACACACAATCTTATATACTACAAAAATTTATTTATAATGACCTCATACCATTTCATCATAAATATGCAGAACGAAAATTTATAAACAAACCAGCAAATATTTTTGAACATGGTAAAATATAACACAATTTGAACAGACATCTGTATAAAAGATATATGACTCTAAAATTTTGTAAATCTTTTAGTTTTTTTTATTTGTTTTAAAACTAATTGATCCAAATAATTCTATATAATGCATTTATTGTGTTATAATAAAGACATATGCATTTTAAGTGTACCCTTATTCTAAATGCATTTCAGCAGTATATCAAGTCTATTAGCTATCTTTAAAACTTTTTTTATCATATTCAACTAATTATAAAAAATTCCATCTTTTGTTGTGGTGTTTGAAAATAACATATTAAATATGTTTTATTGTGTTAAATCATAGCACCTATAGTAACTATCATTACATCTGCCTCAAAAGTAATATTAACTATTTTTGTAGATTCGTACTGGTGAAACAAAAAATGATTTTTTTATTTTCCTTGGAGTATTTTTCTGTAATAAAGAAATATACAGCTATAATTATTGTATTTTTAGAACTGTAATTTATTTTGTATTCCATTTTATATTTTGGTGTTTGAAAATAACATATAAAATATTTTTATTTTGTTAAATCATAGCACCTATAGTAACTATCATTACATCTGCCTCAAAAGTATTCTTAACTATTTTTGTAGATTCGTACTGGTGATACAACTATATTTTACCATGTATTTGTTTTTGTTTATTTATATTTTGCATCATTTAATTATTTTTCATATAATCTTATTTCCAGATCATGCGTTTTATGAAACCAGGTCGTGTTGTGATTGTCTTGGGAGGACGATATGCTGGCCGAAAGGGTATCCTTGTCAAAAATTACGATGAGGGCTCACAAGATAAACCTTATGGTCATGCACTTGTAGTGGGAATTGATCGTTATCCCCGAAGGGTCACAAATAAGATGGGCAAAAAGAAAATGGCTAAGAGGTCGAAAATTAAGCCATTTGTTAAGGTTGTGAACTACAATCATGTTATGCCCACACGATACATTGTGGATATCAGTTTCAGTAATAAAACAGTCAACAAAGATGCTTTCAGAGATGCTGCCCTCAAAAGAAAAGCAAGGTTTGAGGTGAAAAAGAAACTAGAAGAAAGGTAAGAAATGTTACGTTTTCTTCATTTAAATAATAATTTTATCAGTGTTGTACAATGTGTCTTTATGTGCGAGTATATTTATTTTGTTTATTTTGTCAGAATATTTTAATATTTATTTATTATGTAGATTAATCTGTATTATCAGTATATTTCAAATAATATCTTTGTATATAAACCTCACATACTGCAAACCTGCCCTTTAACTACAGGATGGTTCAAAAAGACGTATAACACTTTCCTATTTAATTTTATTTAACACAAAGATTTTATTTAGCTTTTGAAAATTCCATTTCGGAGTCTAGTATTATTTTGAGCATATAAGGTTGAACTGACTTGTTATATCAATAAATGAAATAAAAATAGATTAAATTAAAAATAAAAATTACCTTGTATCTGTCTAAAAGGTTGATAAAATAGAAATCATGTCTTTTTAATTTTATTAGTATAACCGAATTTAGAATTATTATGGCTATATAATCATACTATTTTGGTGTTTAGAAATAGTAGCGAATTCATAAATGAATTAAGAGTTAATGTTTATTAATGAATATTAACTGGCAAATGGAAAATGAGTCCCCTTATATTTCAAATTTAATTTTGTTTTTTATATTTTTTACAGATACAAGTCCGGGAAAAACAAGTGGTTTTTCCACAAGCTCCGATTCTAAATGACTCATCCTCCCTCCCATTAATGTAATCCATTACTACCTATGAATAAATGTGCATATTTGGAATGGCATTTTTCTGTATTTATTTTAGTTTTTAGAAGATAATGGTTCTAATTTAAGATAAGAGTCTCGCTAATTTTGTTCATCTACGTTGTCTAATTACTCATTTAAAAAAAGTAGAATCATTGGCAATAATCTTGATTTTTATGGATATAATTGGTGACGTGTATGTAGTTGCATTTTTTTACATGGGTAATAAAAGTTGCTTTTACGTTTAAATCGGTTTGCTAGGGGGCAATTAAATTAATAACCTATGCAATTATATATGCTTTATTATACAATTGCGAATTAAAATATGTTTAATGTAATTTGTAGTTCGAACATTACAGAACTGTTGTAAGCGGTTAAATATAGTTGGATATAATTAAAGTATAAATAAATGAAGTCAGGAATTTATCTAATATTGCAGTGGTAATAGAAAGTTTAATTAATAATATTAGTACCCTAAACAGTATAAATGCTAATCGGAGTCATTGACTTAAATCAGAGCTCAAGTGGAATCTTATTTTTTTGACTATTGCTACAAAATTTAGAAATGCGGCTAATCCGAGTAACGGATAAAGTGAATTATGAACAGAAATTGTAGGACGTCCCTACTGCAGCTGCAATGTATTTTACTGCAAATAAATAATTTTCACATTGGTGCCCCCAGGAATATTTAGAAGCAGTCGTTTTTCAGGTTTTGGGCAGCCATCCTATTTGAATCAGTTATATATTGAAGGAATTATTTTTGGTTTATGTAATCAGTTTTATAGATGCTGTATAAAAATGCGAAGATAATATATTAGGCCTTTATTAACACAACATAGAGGATTAATTAACATTGTTTTCTAAAAGTCAGGTTTGAAAATAATTGGGGCTACTTTTTCCTAAAGGTATAACCACAAAAAGAGCACTTCACTTTAAAATGTAAAAGCTGGAGCACCCATAAGTTTAGGATAATGCTACAGTGAAATATAACTTAAAATATGATAGGTACTTTGAAAATTGATAAAAAATGTAATATTTTTGTAAAGGTTCGGATCATCTATATAAATATACAATCTACTGAATTGATATATCGTTGTCATATTTATAAGATTTAGAAATCATTGCCATATTTATATAATAAAATTCTCTACACGAAATATAGTCATAATAGATTATAAAATTATAGGGTTTAACTATTTTGTATATAAAAATAAGCTTTCCTTTTTATTGATTTTACGGTTTTATATTAGACGTTGGTTTGCGCATAAAGCGAAGTAATTTGTCAATCTAAAGAAGTTAATATCGATAACAATTCTCTACTCCAGGTAATGGAATTACCATGTAAACTGCCAACATATTTGCTCTGATTATTCAAAAATCTAAACTAGAATAAATTTCTTAATTCTTATAAGGGGTTACAATAATTACTTACTTTAATTATTAAGATAAGTTAACCACATATGTAACTAAAAATTAGCAAATAAACAATTAATAAATTATTATGAGCCTTTTTAGCAGTCTTATTTATTAATATAAAATAGACACTTCCACGCAAAGGTTTCAATCCCAAATATAAAATGTAGACTGTGTATTTGATTAGTCGTACATCTAAAATTAGTGTATTTAAAATTCTCAACTGCTTTGTTAGGCAGGTAAATTCTAATTTGTTGGTCAATTTGAAATTATAGGCAGATTACTTCACATTGATTGATCATGTTGTAGTCATAAAAATATTTTTATTATTATTTAATTATTATTAGTATATTACTTAGTATATTAATATTATTTATTTTTCGGGGCTCTTTAAAAGTTACGTCACGAAAATTTGGGCCATTTTACCCTTTCCCTCCATATATTACGCACAGTCACAAATTTCGAAACTTTACGTCACCTTAAGTTCTTCCCTCAACTCACTTCATGCACACTTATCGATAATAATTTACAGGGTTTCATTAATCTAACAAACATATGCGTACTATAGCGTACTATATATATATATGTATAGTTAGTAACATTCGCACAATTGTGAAAGAAAATGTAGTTAACAAATAGGTGTGTAAAAATAATAATAATAAAATTGCTGTATTTCCTGTAAAATGTGACATTTTAAATAGGTAGGTTACAGAAACAGAGTGATATGAACACGAAGAAAGGTTTAGCTAGTTAGAAGACTACATATACTATTCAACTTCAAGTAGGAATGGAACTGTATAAAAGGTACAGATAATAATATATAGGTAAGAATAGACATATACTATTAATCAACAGAGTTACTTTCTCTATGCGGCTTTTACAGGAATGTTTTGTCACGTCTCAATTTTGTCAACCCCCTCTACCCCTCCATCACGCTTTGTCCTGGATTTATCAACTCGCCCTCTCACTAATCAGCGTGATGTCATTTTGAACAGCTTCTTCTATGGTTTTAGTTATTCGCGTAATCTCTTTTCAAAATGTTGATCATAATTTTGTTTTAAAAGCTATAATTTACAATATTGGTATTACATTTTAAAAATTAGTCTTTGCCTGTTTTACTACAATAATTTTACAATTTTTTTTACAAGTTTATCGACATTTTAAATTTATACAATGGGTTTTAAATGGTTATTGGGTTGTTTTATGTCTAAACCAAAAAGGTCAAAGCGAGATCATTTTCTAGATGGTGACTCTAAACAAAAATCAGATTTATTCACCAAAGAAAAGGATATTGAATGTAAAATTATCAGTCTAGATGCCCAGGAATTTACATTTTTTGTAGATGTAAGTATTAATTATTTAAAAAAAATTTTTATTTATTTTTATTTGATGAGAACCTCAGTAAATATGTATTTTCACTTGATGAGAACCATGAAAAATTAAGAAATATTAGGTATATATATGTATATCTGTACATATAACACAATAATTTTAAATACTATTATTATAAAATAAATTTTACACATTATATTTTTGATTTAAAAAGTTTAAAAAACAATTGACTGCCCATATTATGGTGGGTATAAAATGGAAAATGGAGTGGGGTTGTATACTATAAGCTATTTTATCATAGTTGCAAACAGGATATATCAACTACAAACAATTTAAATAATATAAATGGTTTGTGAACAGGACAGTTAGGCATGTAGCATTAACAAATTTAAAATAAGATTATCATGATTATATGAAATGCTAGCAAATGATTATTTTTTAAAATCTATTTGGAAAACATTTATCAAAATTATTTATTGAAATATATAATCAATTTGCATATCAACAGCAATTTAATGTCAACCTCTTATATATTCCTTATTGGCACAATAATCTTGGCTTCTCCAACAATGAATATACAAGAGGTTAACATCAAATTGTTTTTGATATGCAAATTGATTTAATATTTCCATAAATAATTTTGATAATTATTTATTAAATTTATTTAGTTGAAATAATCGTTTTAATTATGTTAATCTTATTCTATTTAAAATTGAACATAAAACAATGTTAGGTGCTGTTTTCCAATCTGCACTTATTGCACTTCACAAATTATTAATTAATTTACCCACTGCACCCAATAACAATACAATTATATTACAACTATTTTAGACACTTCCTTTCTGTTTATATATAAAATTATAAAATCAGGCTATGCACAGATCTTGGCAATACTATCCACTGAAAAAACCCTGACTGTATATAATGGTTATATAACTGAGAAGTTATAACCCCACAGTTATAATTTGTTGAGAAATCTCTTGTTTTGCATAAAATTTATAGAAAATGAATCATGTAGCTGGATTTCTGCTGCTAAGTGTAATATGGTCAATCAAGGGGCTGGATTTCTGCTGCTAAGTGTAATATGGTGAATCAAGGGGCTGGATATCTGCTGCCAAGTGTGATATGGTGAATAATGTGGCTGGATATCTGCTGCCAAGTGTGATATGGTGAATAATGTGGCTGGATTTCTGCTGCAATGTATGATATGGTGAATCATGTGGCTGGATTTCTGCTGCAAAGTGTGATATGGTGAATCATGTGGCTGGATTTCTGCTGCAAAGTGTGATATGGTGAATCATGTGGCTAGATTTCTGCTGCAAAGTGTGATATGGTGAATAATATGGCTGGATTTCTGCTGCCAAATGTGATATGGTGAATCATGTGGCTAGATTTCTGCTGCCAAGTGTGATATGGTGAATCATGTGGCTGGATTTCTGCTGCCAAATGTGATATGGTGAATAATATGGCTGGATTTCTGCTGCCAAGTGTGATATGGGGAATCATGTGGCTAGATTTCTGCTGCCAAGTGTGATATGGTGAATCATGTGGCTGGATTTCTGCTGCCAAATGTGATATGGTGAATAATATGGCTGGATTTCTGCTGCCAAGTGTGATATGGGGAATCATGTGGCTAGATTTCTGCTGCCAAGTGTGATATGGTGAATCATGTGGCTAGATTTCTGCTGCAAAGTGTGATATGGTGAATAATATGGCTGGATTTCTGCTGCCAAATGTGATATGGTGAATCATGTGGCTAGATTTCTGCTGCCAAGTGTGATATGGTGAATCATGTGGCTGGATTTCTGCTG
>JAUZNC010021490.1:0-24556 GCA_034780395.1 Vannuccia rotundouncinata
GCTTTATGCAACTGAATTTACTCCCTGGTAGTAACTGCTACCGGTATTAAGGCTACTACCGATAGCAGCTAATACCGATTTATGCAATCGACTCTAAGTTTTCAAAAACTTCTAACGGTTTTTCAAAAAGAATCGAGGAAACTCTCAGTTTTCTGAAAAAATATATTATCGTAACGTAACGCAACCGCATATACCTTCCGTTACGCAGGAGCAAACACCTCCCCTCTCCACATGACGTCTTTTGTGTATGGTCCCTTATTAAGCCTCAAGTAAGGTAGAAGACTAATTACAATTTTATCGAAATAATTTATTTATAAAAGTATGTAATGGAAATTGATATGATACATTTGAATTCTTAATTTAATTTGTTCAACAAAAATCATTTTTCTCAAATAAATGATCAAAAACAGGAGGTCCAATAACAATCAAGTTAAAATACAGATATACATTGTTTACACTACTTTGTAGATATACTGGTAATCTATATAACGCAATGTATATATTTAAAACGAGGAATTTTTGTTTCAATCCAGAATGGAGTTAGGATGTTTTCTGCTAGATGAATTTAATGAATTCAAATTCGACACATACTCACTTGTTTTATAAATTGGTATACCTAAGTCTGATACTAAAAGGTAGTTTAAAACTAGATAAAACATGGGTTTTAGATTGATCATATACTTTGAATATCATTAATTAATACTTCCTGAATTTAAAGAAAAATTTTTCAGCATTGAAATATAAAAAATTTAATTTTTTGAATTATTAAATAATTAAATATCATGTTATTATTTATATTAAGCTATAGTATTATGTGTAATTAGGGGGGGAAATTATATTTTATGTTAGATAACTGAACAAAATATGTAGCACATGACCTAATCTACCAAAGAATAGACTATAATGATGCATATATTCTTCTAGGTACCGGAAACTAATAACTAACACTATTATTTCTAATTGTTCTTATTTAAAAACATTTCCAAAGCCATGGCATGTGCGACGTAAAAGTCAATATTTAATTACCTTGAGAATTATTATTGCCATACCATGCCATAAAAAATTCATTATACATTTTATTATGTACGTTTTGCGAGACTGAACTTTATTTTCCAATCTATTTTAAAAGTATACAAACAAGTATGTGTAATTTTATCAATCCCTAACGTAATTATAGGCCTGTAAAACTGGCCTTCCAAAATAATGATCCTGCAGAAGTTTCGTCTGGTACCATTTGTAAGAATATATCCAAAAAATGAATTGTAGTATAAATACACTGACCTTATCAGCTTGAATAATATCTACGAATTATCCGCAAAAGCTAACCCAAAATAATAGTGTTGGCTAAATAACTGAGATGGTTAAAAACTTACGATATGTATAACTTAACCAAAAAATAATTCCGAAACAGTTGACAAATAATACTCTATAAATTTGTAGGTAACATCCATTTGTAAGCCAGATAAAATGACGAGATATTAGATTGATTGAACATTATTGGATATAATTTTGTTCTATGTAGTATAATTATGAAATATCGATTGCCCCAAGGTTATTAAAACAAGAAGAAAATATCGACAGCGACCATGTGTATTTTGTATAGTACTTGCCTTATACTAAATATTAACCATATAGACTAAAGCACAACATGTACATAGCGTCATACATAATACATAAAGAATCAGTCGATCTCTGTCAGTGTGTTTTCTAGTTTAACTGTATAATAAATAATATGTAGCATTCTGGTCAACTCGGCGATTACCGATAGCGTATTGTCCAAGGGCTCACAACACAACACAACATTACTGTTGTCAGGGTTGCGAGAGATCTGATTGGAGAATAAAATTTAGACAAAAATGGTCTTTTGGACGATAGAGTGACATAGTAAGAGGGCAGGTCCGAGAGATATTGTATTATAGACGTAGTAGATATATTATATTTTCGGAGAGAGAGAGAAGAGAGATACAACTCACGGAAAACAGCCAATTCGAAAAAAAGCGCAGCAAGAATGGAATAATGCAGAAGTGAATGAATAGTGGGTGGAGTGGGTAATTATAATAAAATGCTGTTAGTTGAACAAATCAATAAAGATTAAATATAATTATGGCCAATATTGTCAGCTGAAGTACAATTATCATGAAGAATGGTTGTCTGCTTATAAGAAATATAAAGCAATACATATACAGATCCAAAAATCCTAAACGTCAATTTTACCCCTTGCTATTACACGAACTGACGCTGAATAAAAACATTGTCAAATACCGGATAATTTTCTCCGGAATTTACCTATCTTTGCCCGTATTTCAAATTGCTATCTTAATTACAATTATTACATGACCATTCGCATATTCGCGTTCTCTATAAATTTCAGAAAGTGCATTCAACAATTTAGAAACTTTATATTATCAGAAATATTCAAGAATTGACCAATTAATACAATTTCTGAATGATTTTAATTCTTAGGGGTGTAAACGCTCAGATCAAAATCTTCAACCACAGTAAATATCAATTTGAAGAGCTTTACAAAATAGTGCTTAACCGTGAGGTATATGGATTAAGGGCAAATATTTCCAAAGAAATATAAAAGAATAAGCAAGCAAATGGTTCGAGCTATCTAGAATGGGAAATACAATAGGGCTTTGAGGGGTAGGTAATATATAATGAAATTTTAAAAAGTTTTTATTTAATTTTCTATAATGAAATACCGAGTGATTAATTTGTTGAATAAATGGCAAACAAAACATTGCAAGCTGTGAAAAGTGAAGATGCTAAATTTGTGATTAATACTATAGTGCTTCGAAAAGAATAAAAATATTGCGAAAGTTGGGATTGTGTAGAAGACTTTAAAAGTAGAGATGTGTAGTATAACCATGCTCTGTTGATGCATAGGAATATTCAGAACCATAGCTCACAGTATATATTATTCAAAGTCCCACGAACAGATTAAGCCAGAAAAATAAAACAAAATAAAGTTAGTAAGAACTAAATAAAAACATGCTTTAAAACAGGTTATTCCGAAGAGATATAGATAGATATATAAATAATAATAATGTAGATTTGTACCTATGCTTTCGTATGTATGACAACGCGGATCGATAATTGTTAAATAGAATTCAAGTTAACAGGGTCATACAAGAAAGGCATACTGATTGGAAAATTTGAATTGAGAACGTCAGCTATAGACAATAACAAAAATGTATCTGTCTAAAATAAGAGTTTCTGCAAATAAACCAAGAAAAATATGAAGGCGGTTTGTCAAACTGACAGATAGGAACACCTAAGGTTTTGATTAATATATACTCCTCCAATAATTTGGGACATTAGTTCGTCATATGGCGTAACACAACAAGTTAGCAATTCAATAGAATACAAATTTCTCAAGATAAGTGTAAAATTAAGTGATGCGAAAGCATATATACCAATTGAAATATTATAAATATCCTATATGCAATGATTAGTGCAATGTGCGTGATTGTTTAACGACCAGAAAGGAATTATTAAAGAAGCCTCTTGCAGATCGATCAGGGGTCACAATTAACTACTACCAACGAGAGTTCGTATCGTATCAATGGGAAGCTGTATTCATAACCAAATAAGGGAGGGGAGGGGATTAGAGCTAGTGATACACGGTAATAACATTATTTGTAGTAAAATAATACAAATAGTCCAATGTGTATTAGCTAAATATTTGTGAATTAATGTTTGGATCAATTATTGATTTTGTGGAGAATGTCCACGCTGTTGTGTATGTGTGTGAAGAATATAATATAGTTCATAAAAGAAACAAGTTTATAGTGTAAAGATATATATTATGTATGTATGTATATAGGTAGTTACTGTGTGGTGGATCGTAGCTATACGTTTAGAGATAAAAGTCGTACAAACATAATTAATTAATGTGTATATTATAAATATAGTTTAATTAAAAACTTGTATAATTAATATCAGTAAATAATATTAATAACTGAGGGAGACTGATATAATATTATTTTTATAGTAGTAGTAGTAAGTATTACACAGTCAGTAAGCTATCTCAACATCTGCAATTTGATTGGTTATTTACCACATCCAATCAAAAAACGACATACTCACAGTCAACCAAAAGTCTCAATAAACTTTGATGCAGTTGTGTAAAGACCACAAAACTGGTCCTTTTGTGTGTGTGTGTTTGTGCATTGTCGGAGAAGATGTGAACATGAATCGCAAACTGATTACACTTCACAAATGCTTCCCCAAATACACACATACCAGCCAACTTAACGACTTCTCACCCACCCAAAATATTCCCTTTCTCAGTAGAAATTAATGTTTCAGAATATACTTCTTGTTCATATTATGAGAGAAAAAAATAGATAGCCAGATAAAACGCCAACAATAGTTTACATATTTGTGCAACCTGGCAACTCTTGCGAACGATGTAGAGAGAGAGAGAGCGCGCGCACAAGATAGAGAAGGGGGTGGGAGAGAGTTTGTGAGTTTCGGATGGGATCATTGGATCAAAGTTTTAATACAGGCCACAGCCCCGCAAGTTGTTCGCGATAATGACGTCGGTTACTGCGTCGAATACAAACTGAATATTGTTGGTGTCTGTAGCGCAGGTTTGGTGACAATAGATCTCCTTGTTGGGCGATTTATTCTTCGCTTCAAAGGAGGCTTGAATGTAAGCTGCAGCTTCTTCGTAGGTTTGCTTACCTGAAAGGTTCAAGTCATTAGATGTAGAAGAAGGCTGACAAGTGTGAAAAATGAGCAATAATTCGAGCTACTAACCGCTAAATTCACTGAAGCAAACGGTTAGGGGGGACTTCTTGATCTTTTCCTCGAAAAGATCCTTCTTGTTGAGGAAGAGGATGATGCTGGTATCAGTGAACCACTTGTTGTTACATATCGAGTCAAACAACTTAAGCGACTCTTGCATTCGATTCTAAAGTGTTGGGCAAAAAGCGGGCGAACATTACTTAAAAATAGTTATACTATTGAAATAATTATTAACCAAAATTATCAAAATACAAATTCATTTATTTGAATTGTTCGGTACGATTTGATGCATTGAAAGATGACGTACAATTTAGGTATTACGTTTAAAAGAAAAACAAAACGTAGTAAATCGATAGACGAGATAAAAAAATATACTTTAATATTTCATTAAATAATCTACTTTGGTTAATTAAAAATATTCTTCAGAAAATAAAGGAATAAGTGTGTTCTCCTCACCGTTGTTTCATCTTCATGAAGGACCTGGTCATACTCACTCATGGCCACGCAGAAGATAATCGCAGTTACATCCTCGAAGCAATGGATCCACTTCTTGCGTTCTGACCGCTGACCTCCAACATCGAACAATCTGTTGTTTCAAAGCAAACAGTGCAACCCATGACAATGACCAATGGAATATAATCTACAGTATAGTTGTAGATGTTATAGATGTTTTAAAACTTAACGTTCGAATATAATCAATCAATATAAATCCTTTATCAGCCAATAGAAAATAAGATCAAATGTTTTTTCTTTTACGCATAAAATCGATAAAATAGTGCTGAAATTATCGTAAATAAGAAATCAATATTTTTCCAGATCCAATATCTTTACCACTTGCAAGCGGATTATTAAACTTGAAATATTACATTTCATTCGTAACGTTTTCTATAAAATAATGCTATATTCTAAGGAGAAAACTAAACTTATTATCATATCAAAATTACTTGTCTACATAAACTATAAAACAAAAATAATTTAGTACTGACTTGAAATTCATATTCTTAAACATAAAGTGGACCTCGACAATTCCTGTTGTCTTCACCCTGGTGCGGAGAATGTCCTGCTCGGTGGGCATGTAATCTTTTGCACCCAGACGGTCCAGATCGTCCAAGAAGCTGTTGAGAAGCATGGAAGGTGCTAGTTACTCACAAAATTTATTAATTTATTAATTAAATAACCATTTCATTTGCTACAAATTGTACAAAAGAAATAAAACAATTAAGATTTATTAATTAATATTTGCACTATAGAGTCGAATATTAATGATATTAACACACAGATTTTCAATTTATTAATATAATCAGAAGTCTTTTACAAGACAAATGGAATAATTTAAAAATAAAATTTAGACAGAAAAACTGCAAGGAATTTGACTGTTACGTTAAAGATGACAACCATTAAGATAGTTTATATATTATAGCAGAAATGTTCTATAGCAGCCTATATGTGATGTGAATTGGGTTACAATTAATATAAAACACCTTTTAGAGAAAATAGATATTTTAATTGAGATAGGGGACATTAAACAACATGTATAACTATTTGTTTTGGTGAAGGGTATAGATTAGATCCATATGTTCTATCTAGTTTTTTTTAAATTGTGGGTGGCTGTCACATTGGGAGACAAAACAAATTCTCGAATAAAGAGCTTATCAAATAATATAAATTCCTTTAAATGTATCGAAATACATCTCCGGTCAACTTAATTGGATAAATTAGAAGATTACAACATTATTTCTGAGAAAATATTTAGCTGGTTATTTTAATGAAACATGATAATACAATTCATTGCGCATTGTAAGTCACTGGAAATTGATTTATTTGTAAACGATGATAGATAGCAACAATTTATCTTCTGATGACATTTCGATCATAGTTATTTGGATGCAAAAAAGAGCAAAAATATCCGCCCACACTAAATTAGAAATGAGGTTGTTTCTCTTCGACTCACATACTAGAAAAAGAAGCGTGTCAGCGTGGCTCAAACTTGATGAAACTCATCGATATTTGATGTCAGGTATAAAAATATGTTTGAAATAAATTATTCAGCTCACGTTCTTACATGTGGAATGAGAACCATTCAGAAATAGATTAATAACTGTTTCTACTTGATTTTAAGGTTCTAAACACTACATAAACCAGGTTACACTTTCTAAACACTACATAAACCAGGTTACACTTTCTAAACACTACATAAACCAGGTTACACTTTCTAAACACTACATAAACCAGGTTACACTTTCTAAACACTACATAAACCAGGTTACCAGTTTTAAAAGAGTCTAAATTTAACTTTTTCATTTGATGGTTGAACATAAATATCTAATAGATATACTCCATTGTAATAAATAAAGGTAACAAAAGACATAGTTGAAATATAAAATAGTTCCATTTATTTAAAATAAATTAGTTTGATTTTGAAGGTGGTTTTTCAGAATGAAATAGCTTTTGTGGCGAATACCCTATTATAAGCAGTATTGACATTTTGGGGCTGTTTCACGATTTATTGGATGATAATAAATTTATATTGACGAATTTTTTTACTCATTCAATCCAATAATTGATTTTACTCAAAAGATAATGTGATTGTGTAATATAAACATTTCAGTTCAAAACAAATGTACCATGAAATGAATCATAACCTTTGAATAAAATCAATAAAAGGATATTCCTATTCCTATTCATTGCTATCTCAGTGATATCTCAATGTCTGGTAGACAACCACAATTGCAACTTATTTTGATTTGTAACATTTTGTTCTTTGGTGTATTTCATTTGTGACGGTTACGTCTTTTAAAATGTATATAGCTATCTGATCATGTTTGAAGGTCAATCCAATAAATTTAATTGAACAAGATGTATGTTTGTGATAATACTTATGTGACCAAAATCAACAAGACAAATTTCCTTAGAGGTTAATTATAACAATTTTTATATTTCTTATTTCGTGATTTGGTACAGGTTATGTGTAACTTCTCTTTAATATTTAGACTGCACATTTACGACGAAATAGATCTAAAGTAAAAATAGGTTTTCATGTGAGTGCAAACAGTCAGTCGATCGTATGCCGAACTCGGGAGAATTATTAAACTAATTTGGCGACGACACAATTGGACTTAAAGTTAAGGATAATCTCATTCATTCACATAATCCCATTTTAGATCTCTATCAAGCTCTGTCCATGTGATCTCATTACAAGTCACAATTGCTCCAGACAGAACCAGCCTACTTTCGCGTAGGTTCTAAGCTTCGGAGATGGAGAAGTGAACCCATTAGCATTCGTAGTTTCTCTATACATTGGCATAGTCTTCGTTTACGACGGAATATAAATCTAATTGTTGGCACAGGTGACCGCCTATAGCTAGTTATTTTCTAGTCGAATTCACGATCTCTCCCGTCAACGATTCGATTTAAGAGAACCGGAGACAGACAAAGAGAGAAGGAAAAACAAGAATGAGGAGAGGACGCAAGGCAAGCGATCTCCATCACAGCTCTTAACTCGCCGAAGCTCATATTTCCAAGAGAACGAGATCAAATATAACACGCACGGCAAGGTATAAGGTACCGGTCGGTCAGAGATAGTCAATTGTAGTTAATCTCTGCACCATCTTTATCCTCTCTGGCAGCCTCTAATGACGATATCAATATAGAATATATTATTATCCCCACGTCTAGAGAAACCCGGCCGATAAGGTCACTGTTGTGACGTTATAATTATAAGGAGGGACTTAGAAATGAGATGGATTTCTGTTGTCAATGAAAACTGTATCGACAAAATATAATCTCTGGATATAAAGAGACTCACGGAATCTAGGTAGGAAGGCAAATAAATAATGATTTGAAAATGTGAGATTAGCTAGGCGAACAATTGAGTAATCATCTCAGTAATATTGTGAAAGGTTGTGTATACATGTTAACACGACTTGAAGATGTTTATAGAATATATTTAAGACTGTCAAGATAAGAAAAGGAAGAGAAAATAATACAGTTAAAATAAAATGGCGGCTATCAACATTTTAAATAATTAATTTCACTTCTAAATCACCTTCGTCAATTTTAACTATTGATTTTTCAATAACATTAATTAAAACTGATACATTAATGAAATGTTTCCATAAATTGAATTTTAGTATAGTTGTCGTCATTTGAGACTTTATTCATGTCGAATAATATTTTCTAAAAATAGATTTTCTTCTCCGTATAAAACATGTTATTGTATAAATATAATTACATCAAAAATCGGTAATTGAGATAAATAAATTCCAATTTTTAATTGACTTATGAAATAAAGAGTAACACAAACAATATGTCGGTAGGACCTCACTTTGGCATAATTAATAATACAGTTGAAATAAATAATTTTCGCAACAATAGAATTAAATTATTTTAAAATTAAAAAAGTTGAGGATCAATAAAAAATGAATATTGCGATCCCTATTTTCCAATGAGGAACAAATGCACAGCTTGCTCAAACTATACAAGAGACTTACTATTTAGCTGAATCGTTGAGTTGATACTCATTGGAGCGGCCGAAGCACTCCTGAACCCCGGAGTCGGACCAAAGCCGCTTCATAGCGTCCAAGAGGTCTTCGGAGAAGGGCTCCGTGTCTTCCATCGCCTGAATGACGTCATTGACAATTTTGGCATCCACCTGTGGAAATTAGTGAAATATATGGAGTAGACATTGTATAATGATGGAGAGGAAAAAGTGTTTTATTTTGACATTTTCCTATTTTTTAAAATGAAATCTCACTGCCATCTTTAAAAAAGCTTTATATGCTAGTAAAAGGATTCTCATTCGGCAGGCTCCCTTTTTATGAAACTTGAGGTGAGCAACATCCACCTTGGAAGTATTTAACCAAAAGGGGTCAATTTGTAGAAAATTAGATGCGATTAACGATTGCAGAAATTTTGTGGAAATCAGAGAAACACAATCGTACTTTTAGAGAGGGAAGTCGTAGAGAAATAAGTCCTGGTCTTTGCTCACATTTACTTCGATCAAGTTGAGTAATGTAATTGAAAGGAAAGATGCGAATAAAGGATCGATGGAAGATTGATTAATTTTATTGACCTGATTTTTTTATTATAATTCTTGAAAGAAGTTTAATTTTAAACCAACAAAGTCAGAATCAGATATTTGTTGGCATAGTTACATAATATCAGATCAGAAGAAAAAAATATTGATTATATTTCAATAACAATTAGAAGTCTTCTATAATTATTAATATATTATACAGGGTGTTTCACAAATCAGTGAAATATCATTAAAATATTGATCGTTGACATGACTGTTTTCAAAATGATGTGTTAAAAATTAATTCAGAAATGGGCCAAATTCTCGTTTGAATAGTTGTCATGCTGGCATGATGACAACAAAGATCAAACAGTTTAACTATTATAACGAGATCAAAAACATCACGAAACTTACACTTCTTTCTGAATCCACATAGGATATTTGCAATGTGATCATGGCCCTAAGAATCGCCACCATAGATTGAATAGTGTTACTATAAACCACTGGTTTGTACTGCTTGTTGTCTTCCTGCGTGAAACCACCTTCATGAATAATTCTAAAGGGATAGAAAGAAGCAAATATTCACAGATTGGAACAAAAACCTTTTGAGAAAAGACTGGAGGAAAAATGTTCTGCAGTTGAAAATGAAAGCTAGAAGATTTACAAGTTAAAAGAAAAGATTTTATAGAAAAATGTGTTTCAGGATTTTATAGATTTAGTGGCGAATAGCCCGGTTATAACGAACATTAGACTTTTTATGTGAGTTTTCATTTACTAGAGCGATTTATCTTCTCAGTAGATATTAAAATATTTTTGAAAGAAGAAATTAATATCATTTAAATGTTATAAATTAATCGAGCGTCATTTATTAATAATTGTTGTTTCACTATTTTATTTCACGAGACTATGTATAATTAGGATATTTGAAGTTGTCTATTTATTAATTTATATACCACCACAAGACTATCAGTACATTATATAAGGATTTATAAAAAATATACTTTTGATACATACAAAAATGAAGACCCAGGTTTGTGCAATAATAAAGAAAATTGTTCACATTTAAACAATATGAAATAAATATAAAAAAGCTCAGAACTATTTATATATCAAAAACACACAATTTGGTCACATTACAATCTGTAAGGCGATAAAATCTATAGGTGTCGGTTCTACTGTAATACAGCTACATAGTCAGAACAAACACAGCATGATGTAGAAGCTGGGGTATGCCAAAGATCCAAGTCTCTGTTTATTTATTCAAAGTCAACATGGTGGCTAGGACGTGTTAGTGCACCAAGAAACACCAAGTTTGTCAAATGTTCCAAAGGTATAAATGCAAATACAAAAAAACACAAAAATATAACCAAAAGAGAACGCCAGATATATAAAACAGATAAGTGACAGTTTGATTATTAAGAAAACTGACTGCTAGACAAGAGGTAGGTATAAATGTAGGTCTAATATTTAAATAATATCAAATTATTTCGAAAAGAAATTAGAAACAAATTACGTTTAACCTTATTTTGGAGAAACACAAGATATTACTTAAAACATTGACATTTTTAATGTAAAGTAATGAAATATTTATGTATATACTACTATCTTAAATTTTTTTATTGAAAAGAAAATTGCATTCTAGGATGAAATAATATAAAATAGATAATTTGTTTATCGATCGTAATGTTGACATACTTTAAATATTTTTCTTCAATAATAATATATTCTATTACCTCTGATTATAATTAGACATGATTTATATAATAATATAAACAGTGAAAATCATTGTCCAGTTTGGAATTATGAATAAGTGAGAGTTACTTAAGTGTAAGTGATACTTACTTCATCTGTTTGACAATCGTACTCTTGCCTGACTCTCCGGCCCCTGAAAGTGTGAAATAAGATTTAAACAATATCAAAATCAATTAAACCTAATTGAAAAATGATTCAACATAAAGGTGAATGTTTTCAAAATATCTGTGTAATTTTGAGTTAAATATTTCTCTTGCAATTTCAAATTTCATTTATCTATTTATAGAAGTTAATCTATTCTAACGTGAAAATCCAAATACGAAACAGTTAATTGTTTATCGCAGTCTTTTTACTTTCTTGTATTAATTATAGTTTATCTTAGTCGTGGCCTCCTATTTTTAGTGAAATCTTAAAGGACAGCGTAGGCATGAAACTTTACAATTTCTGCATATTATTCGCTCACAGGCAACGTTGCATTGATATTTGACTAAATCCCCATTCCTACTTTCTTAAATGCATGTGATGAATAACACAGTTAGTCTCCCGTTTAATGAATCATGCACATAGTTGCAGATAGATCGATACACAGAAAAATCGATTTCACAACCGGAACAAGCAGCGAGCGCTGGAATGCGGAGACAATTTGTAAGAAATGGAAATTTCCCTTCTTTTAACTTCAAAACCCTCTTTCTTTCACACACTCCGCTAAATAGTAAGCTGCAAACTAGATTTGTTTCTCAGCGAGTGGAAATAAAACAGCAAATACTGCAGGGGTGGATTTTCGCTAACAACAATGTGAGCAACACCTCTTGCGCAGATTAAGCATACTATGTCTGTATAGAGACCCTTCCCTCCCATTTTTTCACAGAAATATATAACTATGAAGATAATAAACCTGGGAAGTAGTCTTGTTTTAGATAAATTTGAATGAAATCGATTAGCATGAAGAATGCCCAATTCATTGTATTGAAGATATTAAAACTGAACCAATAATAGTTAAATAAATATCTTTGAAATTTATAATACAAATATTAACACATCCGAAAATTATATACACTTTTAATTTTTATTTTCCATTAGCAATATAGGAATTTTATTCGAATTAATTTAACTTTTAGATAAGTGTTTCCTATAATACTTATAATGTTAATTAAGGACATAACCAGAGTTGGGAGTATCAATAGTTTTTTAACCCTTCGATTAATCAATTATATAATATTTCTATATATATGAAAATTATACGATGATGATGAGACAGTAAATATTATATACGCGTAGTTTTTACTTTTTAAATTCACCAAACACTTCCCTTCTAAAAAATACATAAACACATAAAAACGGTGTAATTATATCGAAATACATTAAATCTAAACTAAATCTAAATTCATTAGGTAAACCTAACATTTTATTAATATAAAATGCGTAATAGGTATTTAGAACTAAAAGTTTCATTCAATCAGATATTTGAAAACACACAAATTCAAATAATTTAGTTATACTAAGCTTCAGGCATTTCGCTAGAAAAATCACTTAAATTATCCGTGAAGTGGTTCACTATAGCAACATAATATATTATTACTTCTCCATCCCAAGAATGAAACCTACATTTAAATATAAACAATCTATTTTCAACCAGAAATTATTGATTATTAACAATATGCAAGAATTTTTCCAAACTTAGTGTTACTCAGGATTAATTAATTAGTAATGCAAATTATAGTTCTGTATAATCCGTCCATCATATTACGATTAATTAATAATGATTGCTATTCGAGGATACAATACAATCAAGAACGTATTCTCCCTGTGTCTTGCTTTATAAATATTGATGTTAGGTTTGGACATTGAATAATTTGTGCAAATTAATGCGTGCTTAAGACTGTAAAGAGAGGTGATGTAAGACATTGATATAATCCATAAACAACTACATTAAGTAATGTATTATGAGGATACTGTTTGTAGATGATACTTGTAATACTGTAATACTGTAATACTTGTAGAATAACGAAATGTATATATGATTCACTGCTGAAGTTACGGGATATATATGGAGATTATATCGTCCGATGTGGGGAAAATGCTATGATATATACAAAAACAATTATAGATAAATGCCATTATAGTGGATTAAGTATGATGAATCCGTGTACAGTTTATATGTTCCTACGTAATCTATGTTTATCCTTTTGTTAATGATTGTCTACGAAAACAGGAAATTATATTACAGCCTAGGAGGAATATAAGAATGAAAAGTGAAGGAAAAAAACAACTTTTCTCCTCATTTATCGATGCCTCTACCCTTTAGAGGAGCCTGAATGATGATGGTTTGTAGGAGTGAGCACAGCTAGCTTGCAATGGAGAGAGTATGGGAAACAACACTTTAATATACAGTGCATTCATCGATCTCGTTTTTCCAAATTTGCTCTCATTTCGTTCGTCTTCACCAGCTTTTTTCTTTATCTATCTCCTTTTATATTCTGCAAACTTGTCCCCCCATAAAACAGTCATGATAAAACACAAGAGATGAAGGCGAGGGGGGAGAGAGAGAGGGAGAAAGAAGGGGATGAGTTTTATCCAACAAAAACAATGTCGATGTGTACCTAATATTAGTGAGTCTCTCGTATAGACGACAAGAGAGAGGAAAACGTATTTCGATTTTGACTCGATTTTCCTTCGCTGCGTTCTTGTTTTGCAATGATGATAAGAATATAACTTGGGGAACTCGTTGGAAAAGAAATAGAGTCCAAGCAGAGAGGGAGAATTGGAGAGAATGAGATGGGGAAAAGATGAGATCTAGTGAATTACGCCCAAAAGCGACTGACTCTGTTACAGACACGAACAGACTATATAGTTGTCCTTGAATATATATAAAGCTTGCGAGCGATAACTATTGTGCGTTCGGAGACCGTGGGTATATAATCAATATCCGTAAACCTATTTAAAAAGTCATATAAGTAGAGGAAAATCTTCCCTGTTTTGTGGACAATTGAGATGTATTTCTGTGAAGAATTAAAGAAGAATATAAAGATAGTAAAGGAGAGTTTTGCATGACAAAGTTTATCATTATGATAAATAATTAATCAAGCTAGACTAATACAATAAATATCATACCGTTATCAATAAACCGTAATTATAATGTAGTTTCGACCTTTAAATTTACAGTCGTGTATAATTAAAAGTGACCTATTTTGACATTAATATAGCGTTTATAAAGACATAGAAAAGTTATTTGATATCAAAGAAAAGTGTTGCGTATTATTAATACTTCTAAAACAAAAAAAATAATCAATAAAATAAAAAACAGTTTAATTCAATGATGTGTTCCAAAGTTTTGTATTTGCTAATAGATATTTGCAGAGATAATAAATCTGTTTAAAAAACTATCTATAACTTTATTGATTACAATTTTGATCATAATTTCTTTATTAAATTATAATATGTACTAAAACTTTTTAAAAAGCAGTTAATAGAAATAATCAAACATGAAACTTTCAGGAAAAAAGATTATTCCTAGGTAAACATAAATGTTTTAAACCTTAAGAGAAATTAGAAGGAAACTATGAACACAAAAAAAACGTTACGTTCATTAATGTTTCAAAATATACAAATATAAAGTTGCAATATTGCATAAATGAGGCCTTAACCAATTATAATATTTTCAACGGTGATTTTTTTAAATCAAACTCAGTATACCAAAAGATTCTATATTTTTGTACAGCTATTTTATAATTCTTCAACAAATATCAAGAAATTTCAAATAACCAAACATTAATAATTAAATAATATAACATGCAGTACTAATGAAGTCCAAAGATTGACTTCATTCTGGATTCCTCATGACATTTGATGTATCTATTACTGTGCGTTTCTCAAAGCGAAAATTTGAATTTAAAACCAGGCAGCTCCTTGGCGGGGAGTGGGGCTGAAGATATTGGGGCCCCACACAATTATGATGTACTACTTGTGTATATCGGGGACATCGTTAGTGGAGGACAGCCAACTTGTATATGTTGTGGACAATTTTTTATGGGCAGGCAAAAACATTTGTTGACACTTTACTTTTTTTCTACTAATTTTCACTTAAAAATAAGTACAAATAAACTATTATTACTTGTAATATATATATAAATGGATATTGTATATTAGTGTAGTATTAAAGTTGTTTTTGTTGATATTTTTAAAACTACACAAATCAGCTTTATGAAGGCTTGCATATATATACGCATATATAATTTTGTTTCTATGTTTTGGTAGTGTTTACACAATTGAATAATATAATTTATATTTATACTTTGTTCTATAATTTGTTTTATTCTTACTTTGTTCTATATACAAGCCAACAAATATTTTTTAATGATCTCAATTTTTGTGAATAGATAAAACAAATCGGCCCATAAAACATTTGTCCACAACATATACAAACTGACTGTCCTATACTAACGATGCCCCGGACACCGTTGGACACAAAATAGTTTACTACAAATATATACGATAATGCTAAGAAAGCATATACATAGGAACTTAGTACGAACATAGGTACGAACATAGAAATCGTAATAATGTTTATTGTTTAAGAAGTCAATTATGATATCAATGGGTATACGAATATATCACAAGAACCTATTATAAGAATATTACTCAAAAACATGACAAATTAGTATATATAGTCGACCAAATATACACAGGAACGACCTATTAGATACATATTACTTCGAAGACATAGCAAATTACTATATAATCCATAGATTCAACAAAATCAGGGACAAATAGGGACAAAACAAAAGTGTAAACAAAATAGTGTACGCACAATTATGTTCTCTAAAAATCAGCATTAATAAAACGGCCACATGTTGATTATCTATTTTCTTTGAAGGAAACAAATTGATTAGCTACATCAACTAATCTTAAATTGTCAGTTCTGTTTTTGTGACAATGCAAAATGTCTATGCTATTGAAACGATGTTGTCATCGTAGCTCTGAGCCAAGTTTTGAGTCTCCTCACTGCTGAAAAAGATCTCTTAGCAGAGGCTGTCGTGGCAGGATTAACTCAAATGAGTTAGCAAATTGTGATAACTTCTTTAATCAATGTTTTCTCCTCCACCAAAAGAGCTACCATTCTACTTGTTCGTTCTTCAACAAAAATTGTGAACGTTTGCAATTGTGATTTGAATGAACTCACATTAATAACCTCTCAGTAGTTTTCATCGACAAATCGTAATTTCTTTATCCACATCGGAGCCTTCCAAAGCTTTCAGAAGAAGATTTATCAAGATGAAATATGTCTTAAAGCTTTGTTGGTCAAATCGTGGAGTGATGGCTGCAATCATCAAATCAATTGCTTCATAGTATATACGTCTGCAATATTCCCGCGGCACGGTTGGAAAAGATGGCGATCCTTTTTCTACTTCGATTTTCTTGGGGCTCACTTATTTTTGGGTAGTTGGGACTTTGAAATAGCAGGTATCTTTTCAGACTTGAGCAGAACTACTTCATATAAGGCATTATATGCCTCGTTTGATCAAATGGATTGGAGAGTTCTTTTCGTTAAACTGGAAATATGTTGATTGTTTTATCGATAGGTCGGACACTTATCTAGGGAACCCAACATGCGCATGCGAGCAGTAGGGCCCCCATATTTCAAGATTTGTGTGAAATTCCCCTATGATGGGGCCCTTTTCAGGGAAAGTTCAATCTTTGTGGAACGGCTCCGCCGGCCATGAAATATATGTATATACTATGTGTATGCCAGAACATTTTTTGGTAAAATGGTTGTATACTGTATATATACAACCTTGAGCTTGAGAAATTATTGGGGGCACATGCATACTCTGCGCCCCCCCCCCCCAGCCAAGTAGTTGTGGGGGAGGGGCTCAGCTTCCCCCTTTTCCGCGGTCCCTGATAAATTATTCGATTTTAATTAACGCCGTATCGATTTTCCAGGATAGTTTATTTTGATTGAACAATTATCTTCGGAAATAATGTAATACTCCACTAATCTACGGGAAGTCCATTTCCATATATAGCAAATAGCTGTCTACTTCACCTCTAGTCCTTTTAAATCATTGTATATGTATGTCTCAAGGTGGCCTCGTCAGTTAAAAAAAACAAAAATTTGTGTATATTTCAAAAATTATTTGTGTATTTATTTTCCCAAAAAAGATCATTTTTACTTCCCGAAAAATGTAGTTCTTTGTTAAAAATACTTTTTGTGCTTTGTAACTAATAATTTTTTAAAATATGCCTGTGAAATCAAACATGATTCCGTATTTAAAAAATAAACAATCGATTATACAAAAAAGGAAACGCCCACATAAAAGAAAATATATTTTTTACATTATCATTCCATACGATTTTATTGAATAGGTAGTAGCATTACTATAATAAACCGATGTTTCTCCTACTAATAATTATTTATTTCAAGTGATATAATCTCTCCTAAATAACATACAAATAGCTATAGTATTTGGATCATGTTTTAAAATCAATTTTTTCATATTGATATATTGCTAATTTTATTTGCTGCACATTATAACTAAACCCTACATGACTAAGTAACAGGAAGGTAGCCCGTAATTGACAAAAAATGGAAAAATATGGTAAAAGAAATATCCAGGGACGCAACGTATGAAATCAGTTTCAGACATCTTAAACCAGCGTCAGTAAAATGTAAATTTATCAAATATTTATTTAGGGTGCGAGAGAATTATTTGTACTCCAACTGATAAATAAGTATGGTCCCCAACACCAGCACGAAAAATCATCAAACATCGTGAAAGGTAAAGGGTGCTGCTTGAAAATGCTGCTCACACAGCGAACATAAAGAGCCTGTTCAATTCATGACTCGAAATTATTCACAAAATAAACAGGAAGCTTTTAAAATTGAAACTCCGTTGAATACCAGACTGTAATTTTATTTATTTCTAACAATTATTATCTAAAAGATCATAAAAGATCAACCTTTCTATATAAAATTATCAACAGTGATTTGAAATTTAAAACCAGTCACTATATTCCCTGCTCTTATAAAACCAAAATTATCCAAATCGAATATTAACGAACAGTAATAATTTAATAATCATAACTATATTATTATAGTTTTACTATTACAGGGATCGCGGAAGGATTTTTTGGTGGTAGGGCTAAGATATAGTTTATTTTTCGAATAATTTTAGAGCGAATTTTTATGCAAAATTAATTATAATAAACCAGTTTATAATTTTAGTAAAGTTAATAAATAGGAACAAGTTTTAAAGAAATATACATAGTAAAATTTCTTCTACATAATGTTTAAATATTCTAAAGACAGGGACCGCGGAACGATTTTTTTGGTACGAGGTATTTTTAGTTATTATTCCGACTTTTTAAGACAATTTCCGAATTTTCGTTATATTTTTCCGAATTTTCCTTTTAACTGGGAAGGCTTAGCCCACCCAAGCCCACCCTGCTCCGCGGTCCCTGTATTATATATATATCTTCATTGACGAATGTATAAACCGTGCAATAGACGCAGGTACGAAAAATCCGTGTCAACTATAAGACCGCCGAAATACGCTCTGTCTGGGGTTCAAGATTTTACAAGGGTTGCCAATAATATTTTAGAATGAATTACAAAAGGACGAGTGATCACATTTCATGAAGGGGAACCAAACATATTTACATAATGTCAATTTGATCACCAGTGTATAAACCTGAATAAAATAATGAAATGACTCTACTTAAAAAAATAAAGTTTATATAAAACTTATTTGAATATGAGAGTTAAATTTAATGTAAATGAAAAATCAATAATATTGATTGAAAAAGTTGTAGAAGTAAAATAAATGGTTACAATATTTTCAATGCTGTTATTCGACATCTTATTTAAGAAATAAGTTGAAATAATAATTTAACCATACCTAAAAGTAACAATTTAACATCCTTTGCAGCTTGCATTCCATCTTCTTTTAACTTTTTATCAATGTTCCTGGATTGTTCTAAAGCATCTCGATCCTCCTTGGACATAGTACATCCCATAATGAACAGAGTTTGTTATTTCAGGGTACTGTTAATTAGGAAAGGCACACGGCCACACAATTGATTACAGATGGGTATTTAAGGTTCCTCTGAATCACTGAACAATGGAGTACTTTCCGAATAATTGAATTGATATGTATAGTGAATATAGTGAATGTAAAAACTTTATACGCAAAAAACAGTTGGTTTAAGATAATTTGCAAATAACTTTTCCTAGTTTGATTGTTTCGATATGTAACGTAAGCCGGTATGTTCACATAAAAGCCATACTACACACCACACAGGACAAACCAACGCGCTTTGCGGAAACTGTATCTGGCACAAGAACGCCAAGTCTCCCAATTTGACAGAATTCACGTGTCTGTCTCTCACTGCGGAGTATGTTTGTGTATCGATTACCCACTGCTGAAACCCAGCCGCCTGTCTATACGCCACCAAATTGGGAAGCGAAGCTCAAGTTTACAGTGGGGAGTGTCAGAGTAAGTGAATTCTAGAATTCTATGAAGGAAAATAATAACTAACAGTTTTAAAAAATCGATAAAGGACAACCATTAACAGCCAATGATATGACAGAAAAGATAAACAATCAATAATTTGGAGACAGTGAAAATAATTCACCGGGAGAGAGGAGGAGGAGATCTCTATATATTGCAATCATATGCGTCAGAATAGGGGAGGGGGGGGGGGCACGCGGGGCCCCAGCCCCATTTATATATATAAATATATTATATAATAATAAATATAATTGCGGGGCAAACGTATCTTTGTGCCCCCCCAACAATTGTTAGTTTATTTTTTCGCATGACTAACATATTACGTTATGTAATTATAACATAACGAAAATTTATTTTACTAATAAAAACAAAATGAATAAAATTAGATATATTACAATTACTGTACATATAATTTTTGTAACAAGGTTGTATAGATAAGCTGTAGTTAGAGAAGTTTATGAGTCATGGCATTAGGTCTGTTTAACTTCGTATAATTGTCAACAGCATTTCAATCTATTATTAAAAATCTCGCAATACAGAGGAGAATAAGCATGCGCGTCGCCAGGTGTGTGTGTGTGGGGGGGGGGTCGTTGGGTCGAACGACTCCCTTCCAATCTGAAGGGGCCTCCTACTACTGAAAGGGGCCCCTCTAGCGCTGTAAAGAGGCTTCTCTTGCTCTGCAGAGACCCCTTCTAGCGCGCGCTGTAAAGGGCCTCTCTTGACTGAAACAGGGCATTCTATTATTAAAATGCCTTTTAGGTTGACCAATAATTTTCACTGTGACACAGGCGATTCTATAATGGATTTGAATCAAGGCAAGGCTGACAAGACAATCGAGTATTATTTAGGAATATAGATTTGGAATGCAAAATTATAAGTAATAATCAAATAATTAGGGACCATTGTCTGAAAAATAAGTCGTTTCAATTCTACTTATTATGTTTCTTTTAATTGAAGCACTCAGGATCATTTGAGACTATCTAGTATGACATAATTTGTCTATCATGAGTATTGTATTGTATGACCTATAGTATGACATCTTAGTCATATAATTTGATATTTTGTTATCTATAAAGCAAATACATTTGTATATCGATCTATAATTAGTCATACTGTTTGAATTTAAATACAATTATGGGATGTAATTAAGAAAGTTTTTAATATTTGAAAATTTGAAATAATGATCGTTGTCTAAAACCAACTGTGGTGTGAAAATTTTAATAAATTTAACACGATTTAGGAATAGTAGGAAGCAATACTTAGACACTATTAATCTGAAATAAAACTAAATTATTATTTTATGCGAATTTTATTCGGTTTTATGTATCTCTTTTGAAGTTAAGTGTTAATACTTTTAAAGACCTGTTGATGACCTTAATTGTTTTAAACCAGGGAAAATGTTTTAGTATTATAATATTAGTCATGATATTATTATCTATTTATTTTTATAAATTCTTAATAGTTTGTCATTAAAAGTGTACATATTATTATTTATTATATTTATACTACTTATCAGTAGTAAAACAAATTTGTTACAATAATTTAATAATACAATACATTACAATACTTTACAATATAATACCTACAAGTATCTACATAACAATACAGTATTAAATAAACTATTATGATGCACATGGCGTTTTTTAATTAACTAATATTATGCTCATACTTATAAATATCACATGTTTAATCTTATCCTCTATTATTTTTTTAATGTTTATTAGGACGATCAGAAGATTTTTCAAAATACATAATTCAAGTATATTCGTCGAATGATTCATAAAATTGAATAATATGTATAGTATTTATAGTATTACTGCTTCATTATATGCACATTATTCTAATTCTTTTTTAAATTAACACGGTAATCGGGCGGGGCGGGGACACAAATATACCTATGGCATTGTCCCGTGCCTCCTATGCCCCCGTGCCTCCCATGCCCCCGTGCCTCTTACTTCATCTATAGTAAAAATAAATTTGCTTTTCTTTTGAAAGATCAAATGCCCCTAACAGAACGATTAAATATTAAACAGGAAAAATTTTAAATTAAGATGATCTCAAAGAAACTAATTTTTAAAACATATTACGCTTTCACTACATTTAAAAAAATTAAATTGTCTTTTTAACTGTTATCTATGTTGCTATGGTAACTCAATAAGTAGGTACTATGATTATGTTCATTCTTCGAAATTTCATTTCCATACATATTATTTTTTTCTAACGGAAACATTTAAAAGCCATCTTCCTCAAGAAAATAAATCATAATATTATCGGATATAATAGTCGAATATAAGGCAACTAAATTTTTTTTATTCTGAGATATTAGCACTTTTATGAGGAGCTGAAGAGATATAATAGAAATGCAATAAAAGGAATAAAAAACAACAAAATTATAGAACGCTTCATTTAGAACATATAGAACATCATTTAGAACATATAGAACATCATTTAAAATAATGTTTAACTTAACTTTTTATTTATTAAAAAAAATATTTTTCGTTGTCAATGATAATACTTATACAATAAAGCTTAGTTTTATTAATACTTTGGGTTATCTGTTAATGAATATATATGATGTGATTGATTATGATTAGTAAAATTAATCACTTTAAAATTTTATAAAACATTACAGATAAAAACTATAAATATAAATACATATAATTAAAATTTTATTTTCTGATTTAAATGTTAGTTTCTTGATATTTTGAAGATCATGTAGAATGTAGGTTCTTCTACAATATTCTCAAATCAGAACGTTTTTTCCCAAAATTTCTGAGAAGAATTAATATTAAAATTTTCAAAATATTATAATAAAAAAAGTTAGAAAAATGTTTATTGTAATTTTGAAAAGTTTGAAAGTAAAACTCAAGATTTAATTTTCCTGAGTTTTTTAAATTAAATTAAATATTAATATTAACGAATTTTTTGTTTTTATATTACTTTTAATATACACATTAATTACATTATTGCATATTTTTCACAAAATAGTCAAAGTCAAATGCATCTATATACCATTGATATCGTAGTTAAATTCTATAGATGGACAAACTACTATGCTTTATACGTTATAGACAGCGTCTGATATAAAAAAGCAAAATATTGTATACTGACTCAATTAAATTGATTTAATTATAAATATAGCATGTGTACGACAAAACAAGACTCATAATATATTTAAAGGAACTTACTTGTGCAAATTTATATTGACCTATTTGGTCTATACTTCACAGCTCTATTTGTAAAATTATGGGCTGAACAATATTTTATTATTTTATCTTTTTGCCCTTTTTTATTTCGGACAATATTAATAAATATTGTTACGATATCAATGTCTATACAATGAAATAGTAAATAGTATACAGCATAATAATTCTCTATTTCCTTTTAAACTCTTTAAAAATTAATATTTATACGGACCTTTGAAATTACAAATGATAGAGTCACAAATGATAAATTCTTAATTTCGCCCGGTGGATATGTCAAGTTGAGAAAATATTGTGGAAATGAATTGTGTATGTATAATATATAAGCAGGCACGTCGGAACATTTTGATTTCTGGGTGGGCCATTCCAAAAAGGGCACCATAGGGTTTTAGTAAAAAGGACATAGTGTTGTATTTATGTTATGCAATAAATTAATCTATAGTAGCTATAGTATTTATTAATCAACTTTTGATTTAGAAAACGTACTGATACAAAAATCTTAATTAATAAAACAATTGATAAAAACAAAAGGATTTCTATACAGATAATTAAATATATGTTATAAGACACCCTGCATAAGTACATACTTAGTATAAGTTATCGATTATAGGTATATCTTATACTGCGGAGTTACTAACACAATTACAATAATACGCAATAAATAACCCCAAAATATAGTAGTGTCATGAATACAAATCGATCGCACATGTAATGGTAATTTTGATGGTAATAATATGTACAGAAATATAATGTTTTCAAAATAAACCAAAAAAGTGTTTTCTGCGCTCGTTTCTGTTTATAAAATCTGTTGCAATCAATTGTAGATTCAGATTTCCAGTTTTGTCTTTGAAAATACGCAGCAGTACTAAATGATTTAAACGTTCCTGTATCATCGTTGAGCGAAGATACGTTTTCAATCTACGAAGAGTTGAAAATGTGCGCTCCGAAGTTGATGTCGTTACAGGAATGGTTAAATAAATATATAACAGCTTGTGTATTTCGGAGAGCAGCAATTTGCTAACAGTTTGTTCATTCATCACATCACATATTTTGTGGAAACTTTTGTTGTTTTCTTCACTTCGCTACTTTTGAATATACTGCGGAGCAATTGCGCTTCCATGTGTATCTTTTCCATGTTAATGTCATTTTTGTACAAACTCTTTACATCATCGCTAAGGGGCTCTGTTACCTGACCATTGGCAGCTTCGATCAAAAAATGCTCAATGTCACGCACAATATGTGAGTTGTCTTGGTCGAATCGTCTACTGATTTCTTCAATCAATAAATCTAATAGCTCAAAATATTGCTGTCGATAGTGTGATTTT
>JAUZNC010021501.1:0-10728 GCA_034780395.1 Vannuccia rotundouncinata
TACTATACTATACTATACTATACTATACTATACTATACTATACTATACTATACTATACTATACTATACTATACTATTTTCGGATTTTTTAAAACCTTTGCCCCATTACATACGTATTAATTGTATTCTCTTTAAATTCAAAACATAAATGAATCTTACTAAATTATAACTTAAACTGATTTATATATAAACATTGATCATTTTATATATTAAAGCTTTCATAAATCATATAAAACAGTAATCATATTTACTACAATGTTCGTTAAAGAAATACAATATTGAAATTATATAAATAAGAAAAAAAATCATAATTAAAACAACATTTATTACATAAAAAATTTCAAAAATGTTAGTTACAAAATCATTTTTTGAATGTTTGCTTTTGTACAGTATAGTTAATAGTGAATAAAATATATTTGTCACTAACCTATTTAAAGTAACGACGTCTATTTAAAACGATACTAATATGTTAAAATTTAAGTACGAAATTAAAAATAACAATTTTTCTTATTAAGCACATTTTGTTTAATGACATTAAAAGGCTTAAAATTAGATAAATACATCTAAAAAACATAAAATATATAGTATACCAACATTTATATTAAAAGAGATGGATAAGATATACAAATATAATTAGAAATCAAAAGAACAATTTCTCAAAATATGAGACAATAAATAAGTTATTTTTATTTTAAACACATTCATATTATTTCGATAAAAAAATCGAATTTCGTGATGTTGTCATTAACTCCCTTGAGTTAAACAATGTTCTTGTTTTCCCTAATGAAAAAGAAGAAGAATATATTATATGTTACTATTTTATATTAATTTCAAGTTCATAATATTAAAAAAAACATTATACAGGGTTTATATTATACAAAAAGTAAATTAAATCTCAGATTTTGTGGTAAAATTCATTTTTTGACAATAATTTAAAATGTTCGAAATGATATCAGGAAATTATCTGATGACTGAATTGAAAACCTAAAATCTCTCATATTTCATAGATATTATTAATACGATAGATTCACACAGGTACATTTAATATAGTAGTGATTTTAAATTTGAAATATGTAATAAATAATATAATTTTACTCCACTTAATTCCCTTTTGAAATATAAACCAAAATAAATTTTGACATTTTTTATTTATTATGAAGAAAATCTTACCTAATGTTTTTGTATCTTTCGTCTTTTCTTCGAAATTCTCCCAATTCTGGGCACCACTCTTCCGTTTGCATAGCTTGTTCTTTGAAGTGCTAATGAATTCATTGTTCAGAAACAAATACAATGTGTTAGAATTTCAAGCACTAAGTTAATTGACATTTTCAAAATATTTATTTATTTGTCTGTAATACTTTGGTAGACATTGTGAAACTTTAACATGTAAATTGAAATGCACACAAGTGCACTTAAAGTTTAAACTTATGTCTTACAATTACCTTGCATTTGTTTAAATCTAAAAATTTATAAATCATCCACATTGGAATTGGGATTAGAGTACAAATGATTATAATCAATCCGCAGTCGTCAATATATTTCGGAATCTTAATTTTGGAATACGACACGGGTTGCATATCAATGCAGCTCACAACGATAAGAACCTATAAAATATGAAATGAAAAGAAGTAAACAAAATTTCATGTGTATAGGATAACAACTTACATTGTTAAATAGGTTCTTTAGCCGGAAAAAGCCTCTTATTTAGGTCTATACAATAACCATTGAAAGGTTTTTTCAAGAAACTTTAGCTAAATAAACTTTTCATAATTTAAACACCCTTTATCCTATCTAATATCCAGTTAAATGAAACTGTTAAAAGGTTTTTGAAACCAAATGTTGTTTAATGACATTTTCCTCTAAAACCTTTAAAGCACCTACTTTCCCTGAATAACCTTCCAATGAACCTTTTATTTCTAACAGTCTGTGTACAGTTAACTACGAAACTATTTAACAATGAAGTCTCGACTATCGTCTCGAACTGACTATAAAAAATAGTGATTTATAATTTATATTGTAAAAAGTGAACTACAATTTGAATACTAATAAATAATCATGATATGTAAAATATAAATTTAAACAATTATGGATTAAATAAGATAAGTAAAACATTTAAATGTGTTATGTGAATATATTATTTTGACCTTTCAATAAATAAAAACATACTTTCCTATTTTAACATTTGTTTTTTTACAAATTAGGTCACGTAATTTTACATTTCGCATTATACCTTTTTAAGGGATTCTTTTCTGTATCATTTTCTAAGTAACGCTTATTATTTGTAAGAATTATTTCAGAAAATCTAGAAAATGCGTTAGATTAAATGTAAAGCGATGTAGAAGGAGTCTTGATATAGAAGCAGGTTTCGAAGGAAAGTATAATCGAGACGTACTGGAGCAGCTTTGTTTTTTTACAGGTTTACATAAGTTATAAAATCATTCAAATCGACTTCCACATGATAGAGGAGTATCGAAGGAAAATACTTGAAGACGATATGAACTCAACTACATGGAAACTACGAGATCAAAGATGCAATACAAAAGTAACCGAGGTCTACCACAGATTTTATAATCCGTGATTAATAAAATGAAGGCAAATTCCGACAAATTCATCTGATTGAATAATAATTTAACTTTTCCGGACCATAGTTAAAATGTGTATAATGTGATATTTTTTGTATATGATGTGGTTTTAAATAATGAATTATAGACATTTTCATTCTTTAATTCCGTAGCATTATTTTGTAAGGTATAACATTTAAGATGAAATGAATTGATTTTATTTGTGGTTTAATGACTCTTAGGACATTAGTTTAATCTAATTTGTCATAGCTAAAGTGAAATTCAAAATAAAAAAAAATAACATCCCGTAAACGTTACAAAAATTACATAAGCGGAAAAATATTTTAAAAGGTTTAAAATACTCACTTTTTGATAAATTTTATATCCATTTTAAAATATCATTTTGAAATATTCGAAATTTTACATTTATTATTAAATTATTTTAAATAGTATAACAATCTTTATACATATAACTTATAAGTATATACACATTAAAGGAAAGTATCCTCAATTTATAAATTCAGTCAATTTTGTAATTTTTTACTGATTCATACATTTATAAATAATTCAATTGCTTAAACTGCTTACCAGAAGAAGAAGGGGTGAAATCCCAACCCAACATACAATCCAAAAATATCGACATTTTAGTTTACCGAGCATTAAGTCGATATCTTTTTGAAAATTTCGAAAATCTGCAACAACAAAAAATAATATTATGTAATTTTCAATTAATTTTGACGTATTACATAGCTAAAAGTCAATATACAAAAATCGAAAAACAGATATCAAAACAGATATCAAACAGAAATCAAAAACAGATATTCTGTTTTAAATAAACTATTGCAAATGCATATTTTATAAATATTTTAATGTTTGTCTTTATTTTTAATTTTCCTAAACTTTTACAATCATTTTTAAATTTATTTGTAATTTATTACAAATGTTTTCCTATCATCTTATTTCATTGTTTTATTGTATAACTTTTGAAAAAATATACTTTGATGGTACAGTCAATAAAATTGCCTATATCCCGATAATATGAACACCATACAATTATGCCCTTACTACGATTCATAAACCAATAGATGGTATTATTTAATTCCTCCATAAAACATTCTCGAAGTTAAAAGGACAAAATATTTTCATCACGAGTTTCTTAAGAATGGATCCAATCTAAAGTTTTATGGAATTCTAATCTCCACATATCTGATACATTTTTTCCCGACATTAAAATAATATGTTTATATTCAAACAATTTTTTTAAGGAAAATGTTTAATTTAATCTTTAAAAATATATCAGCTCAATGTATCAATGATATTTTCTCAAATTTGTTTATATTTTTTTTACAAATATTACAAATATTTGACATTTAACAGTTCAATTTTATTAAATATATTGGAAGTGCTTACCGTAAACATAGCAGACAGCAACAATTTCTAAAAAACCAACGATGAAAACATTGACACCAGCGCTGTAGTCGCTAACCATCAAAAACAGTTTATAGCCACCCTGAAAAAAATTAATTACGCTAATTGTATTAAGTATCAATATTTACGAGACATTGTAACTCTTAAAAACAACTATATATCGCAATATGTTCCCACAAACCTACAGTAATTATTATCTTAACAGTAACTATTATAAATATAATTAACTATTTTAACCGGTATTTCTCAAAAATAAGTAACACATAAAAACTATTAATAAAACTAAAATCATAAACATATTTTAAAAAATGACAAACCCTGCAGCACATTGGAATTCCCAGTATGAACCAAACGAAGCACATGACAGCCGTGAACACTTTCCTGATCTTGGGCTCTTTTCCGATGCCGGGGATTGCTGTTTCAATTGACAGTATAACGGTCAGGACCAATTGAAATTGGGAATCAATGCCGATGACAATGAGCATGAAGAAAAATACAATGCTAAAAAACTGAGGAACATTCTCGAAGGTGGCGATACTCTCGGGGAAAACAACGAATACCATTCCAGAGGTCGGCTTCAATACTGTTTCTATTGGGAGACCGGTTGTCTGTGCTAAATATCCAATTGTTGCGAATACTGCGAATCCAGCAAACAGACTTGTGAAGGTATCCACACATGCAATTACCAGTGCGTCACTAAATTTAAAAGGTAGAATTTTATGTATTTGAAATTTAATTTATAACAAATCAAAAATCTTTGTAAGAACCACGGACTATAACTGAGGTAGTGTTTTCTATAAAATATACAACAACTTATTATATATTTTATATTATATTAATTTATTCCAACAAATATAATTTACAGGCAAGAAACACGCAATTAACAGGGACAAAATATAACAGATTTTCAAATAAAAATCAATTGTTTCAATTTCTGTATATTCAAGCATTTTTCTTACCGAAATATGTCATTATCAAATTTGTTGTAACTTGACAATGTTTGCAGTCCTCCCAGGCTAATTCCAATTGAAAAGAAAATTTGTTGACCGGCAGCAACCCATGTCTGTAATATTAATCAAATTTGTTTAAGATATTGATATCTTTTCAATCATGTTCTAAATATAAATAACATTTAGAAATATAAATTACTGATAGAACTTTGAAATTCAAATTTTAGACAACTTTAGAATGTTCTCCTCTAATTAATATTTAACCAATTTATAAAAACTAGAGGTGCATGAATTTAACTAACTTCAAACTTTCCAAGGTATTCCACTTGTGGATTCAAATAATGTTTTATTCCATTCAAAGATCCCGGCAGAATAGCTCCACCAATAATTATAACAAGCAACAGGACATAAGGCAAAAATACCGTGATGTACACTACCTAAAATAAAAAGAAGTAATATTTATTCAAAACATGTATATGAAATATTAAGGAGCATAGAAAAACAGTTTCTCTGAATGTATGTATTAAATTAAACAAGCGTATCTTGACAATTAATTATTTAAAAAATATACCTATGCATTTATATTTCCCTACTTTTTTTATTTTTGACAGTTTTAATTTTATAACATATTACAAAAGATAATTACTTTTCCTGACGAAGAGATTCCTCGAAATACGATCAAATAAACGATAATCCAGACCAGAAGATTGCACAATGTTAAGTGCCATTGTGGCGGGCCAATACCTATCGCCCCCAAGAACAGCTCACCAGTCTCAGCATTTTTTATTCCCAATACTTCATTTCTATTGATTATAAAATGAATCATGCCAAATGTAATTGATAACATTAGCAGAATTATTAAAATTTCCTAATATTAGTTAAGTGCAATAGTTAATCATTTGTTAAGTGTTACCTTAAAAACTGATCATATATTTTAAGTAATGCATATATAAATATATAAATATATATTATGATTATTATGTATTATTATTATATATATATATAATGATCAGTTATGTATACAAGTATAAGGATCGGGACCAATAAGTGATATTTTTATACATATTAGTCCGGGATCCCAGAGGGTTTAATCAAAATATTTGGTAAGATAAGATAAGAGAGGCTATATTTCAAAAAATAAAAACGCAATTTGATAAATTCCAAAAAATAGTACATATTTATCCATAAAATACATAAATTATAGTATTATCTGGATCAGATAAAAGATTAAAGGAAAGCTAAAATGGCTAGACTTACAACATTCTGTTGATGTAAGTTTTACAATTGTTATTGGTCAGAGTACGAATTTGGTAGTTGTACTTCCTGGGTCTTAGTCCATGTTTGTGAGTGTTTTTGGATGGGATCAGTTGATGTAGAATGTGCTCTGGATTGGTCAGTATTTTGTTGAATAATCTGCTGTCTGCAGCTACGGTACGCTTTTCAAAATCGGTGTTTGGCCTACAAAATCCATATCTGATGCTCCGCTTTACAAAATGGCTGAGCCCTTCCTTGCTGGCGAATTCTTTCCATCCTTGAATCCCGTAAAGCAATCTGCTCATTATGTATGCTTCGTAACACAAGAAGAGGTTCTCCTTGTCCATTCCATTTTGTTTGAATATTTTCATAGCGTAAATGGAGCTGCTAAATCTCCGTATTACGTTACCAATGTGTGATGCCATACTCGATGCGTTTAATGCCGGCAACTGTTGTCGGTATGTTGGTGTACCTTGGCATGGAGAAGATAATTTCCTTAGTCTTTCAAACTGTTTGTCTTTGCTCATTTTCTGATATTTTCCAGTTTTTTTTTTAGTTTTATCTATGTTTGATTGTGTAATAATTAGATGTGTGTCATCCGCGAACTTTATCATGGTATTATTGCTGTTTACCGGCTTAAGATCTGATGCGCTCACAGAGAAAGTGGTTGGGTCAATTGCGAAACCCTGGATGACACTGGCGTTGATAGTCTCACAGTAGACTCTTGATTGTTGTCGATGTTTATTGAAAAGTCGATGAGCCAATTGTATAGATTTATATGTTCATCAAATTCTGTTCAAAGCTATCATTCTGACATAGCTTTGTTTTTCCACATTAATATTGAGCTCTTTTGTTATGGAGATTAATACCGCTGTGGTGCATTCAGCATCTGTTGATAGATGTGCATAATGGTTGTTGATGTCGTTCGGGTTTACTAGTGGCTTCATTTTGGTTGATTTTGATTCCGTACATGTTCGGACTGCGTTCCAAATTGATTGCGAGTCATTTGCGAAAATTGTTTAAAAATAGAAGAAATTTCTCCCATTATTTTATATGTAAAAACTCAAAACTGCTCATAAAACAATAAAATAATGTACAATAATATTTCTGCAATTTAAGACTTACATATCAAGTAGTATGATGCATGGGATGATAAAATATGTAAGTCTTAAATTGAAGAAATTGTACAATATTTTTTACGAGCATTTTATTGTTTTTTAATGGGTGACATTTTTTCTATTTTCAACCAATTTTCATGAAAATGCACATTTAAAGAAAATACTTTTTTTATAATATTTTTGAATAAATCGAAAATATCATTTTGTTCGTCTAAACATTTTCATATTATATTTAAAACTAAAGCTTATTTTAGGCATATTTTAGTTGAGAACTAATATTCAAATGTTTCTAGAAAATAATTATTTTGACTTATTCATTTTAATTTTGCTTGTAAAATGTATAAAACGCTTAGATGAACAATATGATATGCATCAATTGATTTAAAATTATATATAACATCATTATTTTCTTTAAAATGAGCATTTTCATGAAAATTGGGTGAAAACCTTTAGAAATTTGTCCTATTCTGTATATGTAAAAACACTAAAATGCTTATAAAAAATAACTTACAATTTTTGAAACTTAATACTTACATATATGATCATCCCACGGATCATATTACTTGATAAAAGTATCAAACCTTTTGCACCAAATATTGCTCGTGATTACAACCTTCAAATCGTGTGATTTCAAATTTTTAAAAAATGACGCCAGATGTGAGCAAAAATGAACGGGACATTTTATTTTATTTCAACCCCTCTTCTCGTATATAAAATACATCGGTATATAATACCCAGTAATTTTTTCTCAAATCTTCTGTCATTTATCCCATCATTCAGCGTTCTTAAGCCAACTGGTAAAATCCCGTTATAATGTTTCTACTATACCGTCATTCACTGCGGTAGATTAATTAAAAATACCCCAAATTTAATATAAAATGTATTATAGTAACTATAGGTATAATTAGAGATATACTTATAATAGTTAATCATAGATCGAAATATTGGTATGGAATTAAGTTATATAACAGTTCTGGTACAAACAAGTTTAATGGATACAATGTACTTATTTTCCTAGCAAATTTGTTAAATATTTTATATTGTACCACATATCAAAGTTTTAAATAAAGTAAATTAGAGTTGTAATAATGTCTCTTTACAAATCCTACTTCTTTTTCCCTTACACATAACTGAAAAAATATGGCTCCAGGACTGAAAACTACGGTAATTTGCTACAAATTTAATACAAATGTTCCTTATATTAAAAAGAATTTAGTAGACAGGGAGGGTGATACAAATATTCAGATCCACTTCTAACCACTTGAGACATACTATTTCAACATCAGCACAATTAAACCGATTAGAACATGAACAGATTTAATTAAATTGATAGTTATTGGGAGGAGACAACCAGTTTGCTCAAAAATATGATACAAAGTTTTGGCTGTACTTATTCGGCAAGACGAAATTCCCACGAAATAATCTTCACGCCCCCTCCCATTCCTCAACTCTTTTTATATTCACAAAAGTTTGTTTGAACATTATAACTTACTCCCAATATTCCTCTGCAGCTGTTTGGTATGTGAAACAATTTGTAGTAACATTGTTGCATTTCGAAGTAATATCTAAAATGTAATTTAAATAATATGTATACAAACGAAGTAGGTTACGATTTCAAAAAAAGCGAACTCTACAGAAATTCATGCGTAATCATTTGGGAAAGAATGTATATAACTTTAATTTAAAACGTTAAATTCCAATTATCAACACCCCATAGAACATATACGTGACGGACGAATCCATTTCAACTTACTTCGTAGATCACTAAGATTCCGGTTTGTTGTCAGGCAACTCGGAGTGTTCCACCTATTGTTACAATTAGACCAGGGGAATACCGATTGCATAGAAGCGAATAGATAGTAGAAACACCAGGCAATAATCACATTGTAGTAGATACAGACGAAGAATGTAATAGTTACCATGGCGATTCCAACACCTGCGTTTTGGAGAGATAAAGAACAGGTAATGTTTTATATAGTACCAAAAAAAAACTGGAAAGCACAAACGTTTCTTGAAACAACTACCAGGAGAACAGAATGTGTGCACTTGTTGGTTGTGCAACATGGTTCTAACATCCATATTCAGCGATTATTTTCCCATTATTCGTGATGTTTTTGTTATCAGATTGTGGCTTCAACCCCAGCTATCTAGTACTCTGCATCGTCTGACAATTTGGCATCCCATCTTCCAGGTATTATATTAGATTAATCCAATTTCCCTTACAATCTCCGTGTGATTCACACCAGAAGATTGCACAATGTTATGTGCCATTGAGGCGGGCCAATACCTATCGCGCTCATGAACTGCTCACCAGTCTCAGCATATTTTATTCCCAATACTTAATTTCTATTAATTATAAAATAAATCATGCAAAATGCAATTGATAGATAACATTAGCAGAATTATTATAATTCCAAATATTAGTAGTATTAGTGTATATGAAATATTCACCATACTTGAATTATTCAATGGAAATCATTGGTTTTAAGTAATATATATTATGATTATTATGTATTTTGTATTATGTATTATGTATTATGTATTATGTATTATTATTATTATTATAATATATATATATAATGATCAGGACCAGTATGCATGTATATAAGTGATATTGTTATACATATTAGTCCGGGATCCCAGAGGTATTTAATTGAGTATCCATTGTGATATTCTTTCTCGCAGGGATATTTTCTCAAAATCAACTATTACGAAATGGACCAAGCTATAATATAAACAAAGTCAACTTAATGCCCCCTGTTAAACCTAACAATTTACGAGTGCATCTATCTCAGAAAATTACTCCGCGTAGCGGATATGTTAATTATATTTTATAAAGAATTAAACATGACAGGACAACAATTGCCTGTCAGTGACCCCATCATAAATGCTCCCGAACAATGTGTTTCTAAAAATAAGTCAGTCAATTTATTCAGAAATTTTGTAACTGTTTGCTGTAATCAATACATTGAAGACTATATATTTCTAAATCAAAAACATAATTTAATAGTCATAGCAACATATTTAATTAATGCATAAGAAATAATCAAAATCATTTTTCTAGCGCAAACCGATAATTTATACAAAATTACGTTATCATTCAAATAATAATATAACAAATAAATATATTGTAATGTACATGTTCAAAACCCTCCCATGTGCATTAATAAATTAGGCATGTTTTTTAGCACGTCGAGGAGACAAATGCGTTCGTTATCTTTGTCACTGAGCAGTTTTTTGAGAGGCTAGTCGGACATGTTCGGTTGGATATATCTGTTAAACAAATACAATTTATGCCAGCAGTCTTAATTTGCTTTCTGATAGCTTTTGTGGCTTCTCCTCTTTCAGGGATGATTTTATTGGAAAACTCGGTATATGATCTTGTCCAGATTTTGGAGGAGTGGGCAACTGGTAGAGT
>JAUZNC010021512.1:9615-23846 GCA_034780395.1 Vannuccia rotundouncinata
ATTGCCTGGTTGATCTGGAAGAGCTTGGTGCATAATATGATTGACTATACTAGTGGATTTCCTGGATGACATTTATAGACAGTCTGAGGTGTATTCTCGGGGAAAGCTATAAATATGCTGTCAGCGCAGATCCTGATAATTTATATTTATAAATTGATTATAGTTTTTGTTATATCATATGGTACGAATATGGTACAACTGTGGAGAAAAAGATCATAATTCAATTAATAATATTTTGCCCGAGTTTTGATGCGATAACAAAGTAGAGATAATTAATAATTATTTTTATATAAAAATATGTCTGAGGTGGGAAGAGTGGGTAGAAAACGTTTAAAAAGTACAATTAATTCCCATCGTACAATATTCGATCTAAAGGTTCCCAAAGACATTGCCTTCCACAAATTGTTGTTTATTTGTAATTATATCAAAATGGAAAGAATTATTTCAAAGTTTATCACTTTCTAAACTTTTTTTATATAAATTTTAAATCGAAATTATCAAGTCGAAGCTGAAAGGTTATCGATATGTATTTCAAAATAAGCGCAAAAATGTGAAACTGTATTCAATACGATATTATTGCACAAAAAACTTCTCTAATTCTGTTTTATTAATTGACAGTTTTAATTAACTTTCCGATTATTTAATTAAAACAAATTAACATTAATTAAACAGATATCTAGATAGCAAATCATAGAAATCGATGTTTTGTGCTTCAATCATAAAATTGAGAAATTAAATATTTATAAAACTTTATTCACATCCTCCGATACTCAAACCGGAAAAAGTTCCGGTTATTTTCAACTAATCAGCTAGTTCACACAAATGAAGTCTGCATGACTGACCTGCATCATATTGGAGATGGACTCTCGTTCGGAGAGGATCTCTGACAGGTTCTTGGTACCCAGGACGTTCCTCAGTGTTGTGGCTGCGAGGAGCCGTGTGGATCGGTCGGCGTCCTCGACGTTTGTCACGGCGACCACAGGATTGTAGATGCGGTAGTATACGACGGCGTCCACCGCCACCGTTACTGAATCTTTGGTGAGGACCTGTGTTATGCCAGATAAAGTTTTACTGTTAGTGATTTGAAAATCAATGTGAGAAAGGTAAAATTCACAATCAAATCTCTTGAAACAGTAAAAAATATGGAAATATATATATTTGAAAGTGTCATGAAGAAAATGGAAGTAAAATTGTGGTATTTATCTTAATTTCTATAAATATTCGCTTCTTAAAGCTGCATAATTATTCAGTGAAGGCAATTCCAAGCTGTTAAAACTTGTAATTGTATAAATTTCAATATAATTAGATTCATTAAAACGAAGTTATTAAATCCTTATTTTGAAACAAAAAGTAACAATTTTACAGTTGAAACATTGCTTATATGACACGTAAAATAATGACTGACATATGGAATAATTTTCTGTGGTGTATATATTTAGGTAAATGTCTGCCTTTGGGTGGATACTTAAAACATGCAAGTGCTATGTACATGGACACGATTTAAAACAAATTAAATTGAATTGAAATTTCATTTCAGAAAGGAAGAAAAAATAGAATAAGGGGAAGGCAAACTATTAGAAATAAAAGAACAACAATGAGACAATGTTGAGCTGTAAATAACAAGTTCAAGAAAGGAATTTTATTTTAATATTTAAAGTCTTAAAGTCAACAACTGTCAGTTAGAAAGATACGTTTGGGAATCAAGGACACACGGCCGGGTGTAACTATAGGAAAGGGTGGAGATAGTTTATATTCTTAGTAAAGGCAGTTTGAGTCCCTCTAATATATGAACTGGGGAATCGATTCTGAAAATTTGAAGTCACAAACGCTGCCACATGGATTTTACGCCATTCAAAACTGGGTGGAGAAAAGATGTTTTGCTCTTCTGCAATTCTGTTTTATTTTTCATCGTTTGTAATTTTAGATGTTTGTAGAATTATGGAAAAAACTAGTCAATCAAAATCTTCTGAATAAAATTAAAACTATAATAGGAACCTTAAATGTGATTTCAAATTTGTGTTTTGTTAGTAAAGATTTGTATTCGATAATAAACTAAATTTCTAACAACATTTGGTATAATTCATAAATAGAATTAGGTACATACTATATAATTATTGCAACTAAATATAAAACAAACATTAATAAATTAGTTAAAATGGTCATTTTGGCCACTAGTTTGAGGTCAAAGTGACGACACACATGAAATCAAATTCAATGCTCAAATAACTGCTAAAAATCATGAGCAACTGACAAAAGCATGTTTTTGTGTCACATATTTTTTGCTAATCTTTGGAGAATATGGTTGTAACTAACGGTTTACAATCGATTTTCTAGTCATTTCAAAGTCAAAAGTGAGGATTTTTAAATTATCTATAGTCATTATTACGGTCTCTTTATTGTCTTGAGGCTGAGTAAAATATGAATCTTGATACACTAAAAGTTCTTCTGATATTTCCTTCATTGATAAAATATTTTTTCTAGTATATCATATAGTGAAGGAAAACACTTAGAATGACAAATTGCTTACCAATAGGAAACAGATGAAATAGATATCGATTTTATGATTAGATAAAGTTAATATTTAAAATGAACCAAGTAATGAAATGTACAGATATAACACGAATTCAATTTATTTCCTTTTCTACAGATCTAAGCAACTTACATACATCTATATATTATACTGTTTGTTGCTAAGTGATAATCTATATTACATCCCAACTTGTTTTAAAAAGATATTTGCTGTGTGTATAAGTGGACTAAACTATAACACTTGTAACTTTTGAGGAAGATAAGAACTAACGTATATGGCAGGCACATGATCTTAATTATTTGTCAAAAGGCTATCTACAATTTGCACGGGATTATAGATGTACATATTATCTATAACTCGCTGGTAAACATACGCTATTTTTATAAGGGGAATGCGATGCTGTTTTCATTCCAAAAGTTGGCAAATGTACATGTTGCATGACGTCTACATATGATTAAATCGATCCATACCTTTCCGATTTCTTTGGAGTAACTAACTATTTTATTGTTAATATTTTACAGACCTAGGTATTATATGATTAGATATTATATGGTTTGAAAAATGAGTTACAAATTATAATAATGCAATTATAATTGACAGGGTTGTGTTGTGAATTGATTTTAAAGGTTTCAAATATTAAAATTGAAATGAAGGTAAAATATTAAAAATGCAGTTAACCAAGTTATGAAAATGTTTTTAAAGAAGGAAAGAAATTATTGCAAGACGAAAAAATAATAAAAAGTGTTTCTGAACCAATGAAAAAGACAATTGTCACTTTGCAAATAAAGTTCCCAAAAAAACTTCTGTCTCGAGTTAATTGAAAAACTTTTTTTTTTAATTTTTGGTCTAATTGAATCAGCATTGGTAAAAGAAATTCGATGGGAATTTTCAAATAAGAAATTATCATTTTAGTTTTTATTTTTGAAATTAATATTGACATTAAAAATCCGCAGGATTATTCAATATAACTAAAAAAAATTATTTCATATATTATAATACAGACATTTGGAGGGAAATTTAGCTTTTGAACAATTGTTTTTTTTCGAGTTAGATACACAACACGAAACCAACTCTGTTTAATTTTGTCAGGCAATCTAAAACTAATCTTATCACCGCGCCAAACTATTCCATCAGAAAAGATACAATTATAATGGGTCACTTTCGGTAGATATTCCTTATATACAGATCGAGGAGGTGGGAGAAACACATTTGCGTCTAAATTTTTTACTGCCAAGTTTCATTTGTTGACGATGTCATGTCATCTAATTATAAAATATAAATAATGAAGGATTTTGAACTAAACGCATGATAGGAAAGAAAAGAAAATATGTTAATAATGAAAAGTTGTATAATTATTTAATATAACGTCAATTTTTTTATTCTTTAAATTTATACATTTATTTGCATGAATTATTATATAAAGTAAGAATAAAAATAAAATATTTACAGTTACCTATTGAAAAATCTCTTTCTTAGTCATGTCAAAATAATCTATTTGTAATTCCAAAACAATAATAAACCTTTAATTACAAATTTGCTTTTAAGAACATATTTTTTTTCTCTAATATTTTGATATTTTATCGGATTTATTTTCTGCCTTACATAGAATCCATCATTATAAATGCTATTATCATATATTTATAATCACTTCAAAAAATGGTTATAATTTAAATGGGGTGAAATAATATTTTTAAAAGGGTAAAAGCTATAGAATGTATATATATATATATACGTTCTCTATAAATTATCAATTGTTATTATTTAAAAGCTTTTACAGTATAATTAACTCATTCAATATAAGGTATATGTATTTGTAAAGAAGCAGATATGGGTCCACATATACTATAAATAAACCAATAGTTTTCTTAAAGGACTGTTGGACAATTCTTTTCATAGTTTTGGAGTAGCGAGCACAAGATGTTGAAGACGAAGATGGCGGACAGGGAACGAGGAATGCATCTTGAGGCGATATATCATGTCAGCATATATCGATGGCGACAATATACTAATGGAGTTGTAAGGAACACTATTATCATCGTTTCCTCCACAATTCTCCAGCTTATATGGATGCAGTCATTTTCCTGTCCCGTTCCAATATTCTCCCATGGCAGTAGAAGAAGTACCTCCATCTCTCCTCTTTAGATACCACATAGCTACGGGAAAATCTGAATTGTCTCGCGTGCAAAAAAAGTATTCTGGGCAGAGAGAGCGAAAGCGCCGAAGAATATTAACCCGCAGAAAATTGTAGACAAGGATCTTTTTTTTAATACTTGCATCATTGCTAGATATTATTTCCCAGTGGAAAAGCATTGTAACTACACCTCTATACAACCAAACATATACGCTTCACATGGCTACAAAAAATCAATGCGATATTTTTTTTCAGAAATGGAAATGAGCCTATTATCTTTTTAGTTGAAACTTGTTCCTTATAGTCCATTTGATGGAGAAATGGAATAAATACTTTTTACCAGTATTTTATCCTGGGAAATATCTTACTTAATTTATGAAGTAAATGTGCGTTTAAGGGGAATGAATCACGTTATATTATGAAACATAATGTATAGCATACCTATAATTACCATGCTAAAAGACATGCTTCGTTGATCATAATCAGTTTGGAAAAGGTTTTAACCAAATAAAAGGATATATATAATTTAATTAATACTTTTTATAGGAATCAGTTTGGAGGAAAAAACCATTTTCATTCAGTTTTGTCCTTCTCCCAATTATTCTCGTTCTATCAAATGAAATGATATAATAATCCAACTGTATATATTATAGAAAACATGCTATTCTTATTTTTATATATATACTTTGGGATATCGATTTTTAATTTCACAAAGGCGAACAAACAATTCCACCTCAATTCACCCACCCGTGCGTTATACCCGTCTGCCTACTCAACCTCCATTCTTAGGTTATACCCCATAGCTCATCCCCCAAAAGTGGGAAAAGGCTCCTCACACAATCTCTCATAACAATCTATAAGGGACGCTTTCCACGGGATGAATGCTAGCCCAGCAGCTAGGCAGCTTAATTGCGTGTTTTACATGGTGTAAGCACTCCCGACTAGCCCCAATTCTCGCCTTATCTCCTGCGAACTATCTCCAAAACTTTCTTGGCTGATTGCATGATCCCCGCGCACGCGTCCACATCGAAAGCTTCCAGTCTCCGCCTCAGCGCTATCTCTTTCCAATGCTCTTCCTTCCACCTTTTGCGGGGATAAATTTCCTGCAGATTTCCACTCCGTACTATATACTACATACTGCTCACTTCCGATCACCACCCGCTGATGCAAGATGACGGAGAGAAAGAAACTTGATTAGTTTCATCAGAAAAACGCAAGGAAGCCAAACAGACCATTATTTTGAGACTTAAAAAATATTTGAACTACCTCTCCATTCACCTATGGTTATTAACTCCGCCCCCTAGCTTCAATCCAAACACCCCTCACTCAATCTTCCAAAACAGACAGCCTTGAAAGTAGTCGCCGCTGGTAGATTTGTTGAATAAAAAAAGTTTAATTAATTTTATCTCTAGCTCAGCAAACAAGAAACAGCCTTGTCGTAAAAACAGTTGATAATTTTTTGGTCCATCATATTCTGTAGTGTGATAGAATTTATAACGATTTATTGTAAAGGAATAATTAAGAAATATAACGCTATTTGGAATAAAATATTTTATTGGTACTTCAGTGTCCGATAGTATAATATTGACAAATGGAAACTGATTTTATAAATAATAAAATAAGGTATTCAAAAAAAGGAACATTTCAGAAAATAATTTTTGCTAGTAATATTCTGAAATACTCTGATATTATGAAATACTTTAAGAAGATGTTATAAGAAGATACTTATTGTTAGATTATATAGTAGGTATATAAAGAAATTATTTCATTTAGAGTCCAGACATAATACAGAAAGAAACCATAAAGAAAATCCAATCCAAAACATTATGAGGAGAGTAATTACTTAGTAGACTCCTTATACTTGATAACAGAAACTATAAAGTAAAGACCTCCATAAAATTAATAATAAAATGATTATAATCCAGTGCGTTCAGAGATATCGTCACTTATACATCAGAAAAGGTAGACTGTTTCTTTCTTCAGAATCTGTACATTTAGGCATTATGGATTCGCAAACTATACTAAATAATATAGCCAGACAATCTAAATATATTTTACCATGTTGTGGTTGTGACATTAAGTGTACGCAGCTATATAGCCATATAGAATCGAGAAGACATGCAAGATATGGATAAGACAAAAATATTTTTTCAAAAGCAATTATAACGAGGAATCTAGGAGCCAGGATGAAAACTATATATATGTACGACCAGAGACAATTAATGAAACATGAAATGTCAAACTAAAATGAACTTGTCAGGAAAGCAGACAATTTCGATCGAAAAGATCTAAATTATCCAGCTAGGTTGTCCCTGCACACAATTGTCACAGATATATATTTGGAATAGTCATTAACTATGGGCAATTGCTTGCTCGAACGAAATCTCCTACGAAATGATATTCTAGATATTTACACGTTTCGTCTATGTATGTGTTATATTGATAGACAACTCGAAACTGCGGTTGACGTAAGGGTGGAACAGAAGATAGCTGTATACGATGCAAATAAAGAGAGAGGGTAGAGAGAGGAGAGGAAAAAGCCGTCCCTTATTCTCAAAGTATATTGATCCCCTTATAACAAGAAGGCAGGAAGCGAACAAATTGTACTACCACCTTCCCAGCTAAATGCAAATTCCGGGGTAACAATGTATTACACTCATAATAGGGATGTAAACACTGGTCTTATTTAGAAAGTACTTTGAGAAAACCACTTTCCGGATACTCGGATAAACTACTCAGAGGTTAAAAGACATCACTCCCTGCATATCGGTAAGGGGAAGAGTAAAACAAAAGTGAAACTAGTAATATACTGTCACTCCAAGTTAACTCCAAGTTACATTCTTGAAGGCTGTAACTACTCGTCTTCATCAAAGATTGACACCTTCACTATTAAAAAGAAAGGTTTCGTCAATGTTCAGTATCTAATCGGGACCCTTTACGCTTTTGCAGACATTGGGGGCATATCAATACAAATTGGTCTACCTGGTACACGAACGTATATATATATATATATAATGCAAAACCCAGTCTTCAGCTGTTTAGAAGTCATCAAAGGTTGGACAACTTTAGGAATGTAGAGCCGCTTGATGATGACATCAATAACATCTACCCGGTGTGTTTACCTGACTGTTCAAATGCGAAAAGACTAATTTGTGATCCGTACATCACCGTATAATGAGAAGTCAAGCTGAAATTACGTGACATGGCAATTTACAGAGCAGAAATGCAATTATCAAGAGTGAAAATGGGGTACTTTAACTCAGTGAGATTATAAGAAAAATTCCTTTTATATATAGTGAGAGAAAAGTTTAGTTGAATTTTTAGACATGACTGTTTTGAAATTTATATTTTAGTAAACCATATTTACAGTTTTTATAATGCTTTCAATTTAACATAAAAGAAATATTTTTCCTGAGTAGAATATTAATTGAAAACATTTCTTGTAAAATATCAGACCACAGGATTATTTAAAACACATAGAGAAAAAGATTTTATTTCTTTAAAAAGAAAAAAAAAATTCAAAAAAAATTGGAAAGGAAATTTTTATAATTTGCTTCAATAAAATGTTACGTTAATGAATTTGAAATTTTATTTTACACTTCTTAGAAAAGACATTAAAAAATATATTTTCTTGAATAGTTCCTTAAATATTTTCTAATCTTTTAATTAATACAATAATATCTCCATAAATAAAAAGAGAATTTTATTGAATTAATTATGTGTCAAAATAAGTTTATCATATACATGATTATTTAATATATAAAAGATAAAAAATGCAGAGGAAGCTAACATATTACTCGTGTTTTTGATATAGGAAATTTTTTTATTTATCGAAAAGCGTTTAGAATTTAAATCAAAAAGTAGAATTATTAAATTCAAAATATATAGAACAGAACAATAAATTATATTTTCCAAACTTTGTTTGAAAAAACCTAATTTTGATGTTTAAATTTTTACATAAAAAGATACAGAAATGTTAAGTAAGAAACATTTGACAGTAAAGTCGTTAGGTACCTACATGATTGTCTGAATATACAAATAAACGGAAGCCTTGCACAAAGACAAAGCTACTACGCAGTGAATACAAATTCTCAACTCTAAAAATGAAGAATCCTGAATAGGAGAAGTCTAGAAAATTTGCAAATGAATAAAATGAATAAAGCATTCTCTTGCAAATATAAATATGCGATAAAACACGAGTTTTATATGTCTCACAGCAACAATCAGTTAATAATCCAGAGCCTTGTTATATACCATCTTCAAAAGCATTCATATTTAATTTTGCTGATATTATTGTATGTATACAGGCAACTTATAATCTAAATACTCTCTACATCATATACACATTAAATCGAGAAAATGGGTAGAAGAATATACACTAAAAATCTCAAAAAGATATTTCAACATGATTATTAGAATTCGGGAATATTGTAACCATAGCAACCTGGCGTCTCTTTCTGCTGTGGAAACGAATTTTATAACTAAGAATACCTTATACACGTAGGATTTAATATTATATTATGACTACCTATATAGAACTAATGCGAATCTTCAATTTTGATGAAGTAGGTATAATTTGGAGTTATGACAGACATTTATAAATTGAAGCAGTGGCTATAGGTACGGTGTATCCATCTTCTCGGATGGAGTATTGCTCCATAGAGAGTTCCGTATGGTTTCATTGAAAATGAGAGAAAGACAAAAAGTTCTATTCAAATTGTCAATAAATTTAGTTTAATGCAAAGCTAATTTAAAACTTTTTCTTTTTGTTTGTGTGTGTGTTGGGGGGGGGGGGGTTGAAGTTGAATATGAAAAAACATCTGTGCAATATTTGAAACAATTCCAAATGGAGATTTTTATGATTTCAACAAAAAAAAGAAGAAAAAAATCTATTATGAAGCAATTATTGCTCGCAAATATTGCTTTTAAATTCTAATTTATAAATAACAAATTAATTTCATTTAATTGATTGAATTATACCTAATTTAATATTTGTTTTTTGACTTTAAAATCATCCTTTAAAACAGTAATAATGGTCGTTCCTTTTCAAATTAACACAAGCGTTTGGAACCAAATCATTTTGATTAGATCTAAAAATACCCACAGAGTAAATATTGTAAAACAAGAATAGTTCGGTTTAGTGGATTCCATTAAAGCAAGTTGTTCTGTTTCTTCTATCCTGTATTCCACATCTAAACAGCTTCAGGAATCAAAGGGATTTCACTTTTGACAGGTTTATAAATCAGCGCTGTATACGAACCGTGGATGTCTGTTACACGCCGTCCTGTGGCTTCAAATTGGACGTGTATTTTGTTATTAGTGATAACATGCGAGTTAGGGTCGCCTTGTCTCTCTGCAATTCTTTTTAGTTCCAAGCTGTCTTGTAATATATCGTGCAGTTCATAATAATACACGTGGAATAATATACAAGTCAGTATATTTAGATAACAGGTGCAAATATATATATATACACGAAAGATTCAACAACATTTTTTTAGCTTTAAAAAGTGGCCCATGTTCATTCTTACAAACTAGCAAGTTTTAAAATATTGATATTATTTGTAAACAATTATCTGTAAAACAAAAACATTTAGAAATAATGGAAAGCCACCCTTTTGTAATGAAGAGCACTCACCTCTTGTGGAGGAACATCAAACGTGACCGTCCTCAGGTCGACCGTTCGGATCATGTCCATGCATGGCACAATGAAGAACAGGCCAGGACCCTTGGCCCCGCCAGTGAGAATTCGACCGAGGCGGAATATTACCGTTCGCTCATATTCCGCTACAACCTGCAGGTGTGAGAGGGGTGCTTTTAATTATTGTTACTAATTAAACATAAGAAGGATGATACATTTTATTCCGTAGTATATTTTTATACAATGAATCGTTCAAATGGTATTTTCTATCTAATAATGTCCATTTGTTGGTATATAGTAATTTTCTATTAAATAAATGACAATTTGTTTGTATAGTAATAGATCATTTGATATGAAATATCTTAATAAAATGAAATAAAATTATAGTTGCATCATTATTGTAAAATGATCACACAACATAAAAATTGCATTGATTAAATTTAAAACAAGAAATTTATTATGCTAAAATAGTTAAAACTCGATCAATAAAAATCGAACATTGTTTTTCTTAAAAACAGAAATCAAACACAAACAAAACTAATATTGCATACCTGAGTGGATTTAGCAAAGGGGCTATAAAGTTATTATACATATTCATACATTTACTATTATTTATTATATATTCAATATATTGAAAAATGTTCTCATTTTGAAAGTTTGAATACAAATAAAAATTTGCTCAAAGAGCATAATTAACCCCTCCGAGTCAAACAAATGTAATACTTTATTATTTATTAACAATATTTCTTCTCTGAAAAACTTAGGATGTCATATTAAAAGGTGAAATATTTCAACTACCTAATAAATTAATTTTTATTGTGGGTAATTAATATATTTTTAGCTGAGTCTCCTCAGTCAGGGACGAGAAACATTTTTTGCACTAAAATAAGTAGATTTGACAGAATTATGAAATGTTAAACAATATACAATATATCTCTTACATTAGCTATACAAAAGTTTAAAATGGAATCGCAACTCTCCATTAAGAGCAGAAGTGAATACTCTCAAGATCAAAGAATAGGCGTGCGTAAAGCCGTCATATCGCTTATATTTAGTTATTATCTTTTTACAACATTAATTGGAGAATAAAAGTTTGTGAAACATGTTATTTTGTAGATTATAACATAGGAGCTGAAGTATAGATAAAATTCTCTGTTTATCAAATAGACTATTTACAAAGTTTTTGCGGCACACAGACAGGTATAGCCTGACTTATTGGGAAGAAAAGGACTCCAGAAATCTCTGGAATGGTTTTACTGTCGTTCGTTGTGGCACAGTATTAAATGCATAAAACTTGTTGATTTAATTATCAATCCAACTGTTCCCAGCCAGCTCTATACACGCCTCATGAAGGAAAGAGGAAAAAATCTGATCAAACTTTCTGTTTATTTTGAATAGTAAAAGTATAAGGCATATGAAGGCTAGAAGAACTATGAATATAGTAATAATAATAAGAGTCGGATTGGATCAACACTCAAATTGCCGAGATTCTTAGCCTTAGTGTGTGAGGGTGTTTTTATTATAAATAGTTCTGGCTGGATCGATAAGTGATATGATCTTCGTTAGGTCGTTTAAATTCTGATTAATCCCTGGTGGATTGAATTTGTGAAGTTTTGGAGAAATTATAGGGAACATAAGTTTACCACTCAAAGTTACTGACAATTAATAATACTTGGGGTTCATCCATCAATATCGCTATGCGTCGGGGACACAGATAAATGAGTAAATCTGATGAAAGAGATCGAAGGCGGTCAGGAAAGGTGATATAAATATGTGTAGTAACATATTCTTATCTATATTTTTTGGATATATATAGTTATACACAGACGTGACCTAAAGTAATTAAATATTTTATGTTTTTCGTGAAAGCGTTAGCTATCTAAGTCAGAAAGTAAAAAAATTAAATAAATAGTTAGATTAAAATTTTTACTATTTTTCCCGTCATATTTCAGCTTTGAACTAAATCAATGTATAGGTAATCGTAATATTGTACAAAATAAAGCATTATTTAATGAAATTCGTTAATAACTTTTCGATAAAATTAGATCAAAATCAAAAGAAGAAGAGAGATGATCACAAGTAAAAAAAAAATTGAAGACGAAACACATTCACATCTCTAATTCCCGGCGGTTTGCTTATTGTGCTTGCTTTATCCAATTTTATATTGTACAATCTGTAACGAGGAACAATATTCAACCTAAGCCAGCCGTGTTCCCTATAGCTCATAACCGTCTCTCATTTCTTTCCTTTCCCGTACCTAGACTTTGAAGATGGCAGAAATGAAATGAAAAAGACACCGTCCGTGGAATATTATATAGAAAGCCATCACTGCGCAATATTCGGCGATAGCTGGATCTATAGTCACAAAGTGGATGTCATTCACGAAGTTATATAGGCGAGCCCAGCATGAAAAAGATCGCTAGGATGTCGGGCAATGACTGCCACCTCTGTCGACGAAGTGTCGTCTATTCGGGTTCAGATAAACGAACAACAAACTCAATAACTAATATAAGGAATATTATACTACTAATACATACACGATGCTACTTGTTTGTACATTTTAAAATCATCCTTTGAGGAAGCATTGGTAATAACGCCGTGAAGGAGCAAAGCGTAGAGAGGAGATAGATAATGCATGACGATGGTGTGATGACCGCGGTGGAGCTTTATAGTCAAGAGAAGGCCAGCCTCTCGTTGGGTAAGTAACCGCAGAGCAGAATTAATTTCTTCAAAGTGAATGAAGAGGAGGACAAACTATAAGCTAGACAAAGGTTGGCTGATCTTCGTGTTATTGTTCGAAGACCGTTTCCTCATTTTTAGATGGTACTGATCACTTTTTTGCTAATTCACAGACTTGAAGAAGAAACTCTAAATATGTACACAATTGAGAGATAAGAAATGTTATAGAAGGATTGGCTAGGAGGGCTCTGTTCTGTCATAGGAGTGGATTGAGAATATTGCTTAGGAGGAGTAGACGAAGCGGTGGAAGAAAATTGTAGAACATCTCTATGGATATCTGAATTGGTGGAAAGAAAACTAGAATATTTTTGAAACACAACCACCAACCCCCCACTAAGGAGGTTAAGGCTGGATATATTATGTGAGTATATATTTATACAAACTGGAGTGCACGTGTTATCAGGTTGCTTGTTTGTCCAACTGACGACTTGTGGGATTGTTGTATAATCGCCATGTTCAATGGAGGTGGATAATGTTTCTTGTGGCCTTCTGAGTTCCCATGGTAATTATCTTCGATTGGGTTAATATAGTTTTAAAGAAATGCCCAGAAAATTAATTAAAAATTCGTCACAATATATTATATTAAAGGTAAAATAATGAAAAATTAGTAAAAGTAAAGCTATTTTTTCTGTGTTTCGAAGTTGTGAATAAAAATATATTCACAAATTAGCATATATAGCTCAAAATAAGGTCTGCAATATGACATTGATGTCGACAGTTGGCGGATACAGCCTCAGACCTAAGTGGATGAAAGCATTTTTTGTGAATTTAAAGGAAATGCTTGAATAACTGATAATTGAAGCTGGATAATACGACATTAGATATCACTTTAAGGTTATAGGGCCTTGTGTATCAAATGTGCATAAATATAAATTTGATAAAATTGAAGGATATTAATTATTCAAGTTTTACAAAATATAATTAATTAATTCCATTACTTATGCTCAAAAAATTAGATTACAAAATAATTTTTGGTTTTTGACTATAAATGTGAACCGCAAAAAGTATAATTTTTATTTAATACACTTATGATGATCTGGAACAGCATTTATTGCATTTCTAGTGAACTGGAACAGTATTTATTGCATTTATAGTGAACTGGAACAGTATTTATTGCATTTATAGTGAACTGGAACAGTATTTATTGCATTTCTAGTGAACTGGAACAGCATTTATTGCTCTTCTAGTGAACT